>JAQIWG010001219.1:0-25765 GCA_034695025.1 Chamaedrilus cognettii
AGTGCTGCAGCGCCAAAACGTGTTAAGAGTCTATATTATATCCATATCTAACGAGTAGCTTACATGATCAGGTGTAGACCAAGCAAATCTACGCGACGGGGGCAGTTTCTGCGAAGAATATAGACCTAGAAAGCACTCCTTCTCTCAGCGAAACGAGCTGATCCCCTGCAGGTCGGGGAAGAGATAATTGGCCTGCAGCCCAGAGCCCCGAGAAAGTCGTGAAAGGCGACTAAAGAAGTGGGAGCGGTTCTGTGCCGGCTCTCTTGCACAGAACCGGACTGTACGAGCGTATAGTGTATAGTGTTTGTTCTAAACACTAAATTGAAAAAAATGCAACGAGACGAGGGCGAGCGTTAAACAAGCGAGCGTTAAAAGTGGCCGGTACTCTATTTACCCATGTGTATACTACTACAATCAGTTATGCATGCTGGCTCCTGGACACATAATATTAGAAATTTATTTTTCAACAATATGAATTACTCGTAGAACGAAAATACTATTCATGCACGCTTGTCGCATCATTGATGGTTGCATAATATGGTATATGCTGCATCAGTTTATTTAATTTGTGTGTTTGAGTTGTGTATTATTATGCTTCTTTTTCCGTGAGGTAAATAAAGTTTTATATAAAAGCACATGTTAGAGTTTAAATTAGGAGTAACATGTTTATTATTTAATATTCATCGTGTAAAATTGTTGGTGATGTTTTTACAACGAATTAGCTTTCAATTTCAATTAGCTCATTGGGTAGTTAAGGTGTTAATGAGGGCATTAAAGCATTTTTCGTATATATTCAGATAATTATTTAGGATTATAGATCATAAATAATTTGCGATGAATAATTCACAAATTAATTTTAGTTGGTGTGATGTAAGGGGACAAGGTTTAATGGTAAGCAATAGGCTGAGATGTGAGTGGCCAATCACTCCATCCAATCATAGACTGACCTATGCTATGTGAAGGGTCTAGCCAGGCTGTTGCAGACACTATAAATAGGGATGCAGAACGCTGTTGCAGGATCCTGATCTGGAGGATCATCTTTAGGCCGCTGTCTAAATTGTGAAGTAATACAATCTCATCATTTGAAATCTAAATTGTAAAAAGAATATAAAGAAGTTAAACATTGCCGGTGTTCGCGTCCTTCTTCACTGAGCCGAGAAAAAAAACAATTTGCCTCTCACTGCTCATAACAAGATCCCGTCCCGACATCTCGCAGAGCCACAGCGAAGCATAACAGTTCCCATCATCCCTTCTCACAATCAAAACATCCTCTTCTCATGTCACTCTTTCAGAGGATCAGCACAATTGAGATTTTCCATAATTTCTAGAGTTGTCTTGTACCATGTCCTGGGCATGGATTGAAATGTGAACCATTGGGCTAACGACGCGCTTAGCCTACGCCACATCTGTAATCACGCCTGAATATACATGTAAGCCCAGAAAATTGATTAGCAGATTTGCTGATGAAATTCAATTTTGATTTGCAGGTTCAGTTATTTGATTAGAATATCCTATATAGTCTTAATATCGCTAAAGGGAGTACCAGTTACTGTTCAGTCGCATTTACTTCAAAGTAGGCCTATTAATTATGCCGCAGCATTATTAATACTACAGTCTTGCAATTTCATACAGTATAGCTAGGCCTATAGGTCAATGTCGATCGATTACGGATAAAGCCGTAGGTGAGCTGAAGGGCAGGTCAGTGCTATAGACCTATCACTTGTCAGTTTATTGAATCTTGATTTACACAATTTTTGATTCGCAAATATTCGAAAAATTGATTAAATTGCATCGCAAATTGCGATGCGATTCCGCACATATTCACACTTGTCGATAATCATTATTGGCCTTTGACACTACCAATGTTCCGGCTTTGAATACCGTCCTCTCAGAGTAGGATATCCTCCCAATACCCTTACAGTAATAACGGGCATGCGATACATATATATATTTTATTTTATTTTGTATTCAGTGTAAACTGGACCGCACAACGAACACGCGATACAAAAATGGCTGAAAACCAAAGGCCCCTAGATTACAACATAATATGGTACCCGACACTAAAATCATCTCACTACCCAGTGGCTAAGAAATAAAAACATAACGTAGGCCTATAGCACAGTTACTGAGAGGTAATATCAAAATCATAGCTCCAAGTACATTCTCCCAATACCCCTACCCTATAGTCTATGCCATGCAGCAGCCCACAAAATCAGAGAAGCAGTGATGTCACTGAAACAAAATGCAATATACCCAGATTCTGGGTATCTTGGCCAAAAATATTCCTGCATGACTTCTTTTGCCGAAAATACCCCCAGCTCCCCTGATAAAATGCGTCGTTTGATCAAAAATATCCCAGATATCTGGGGATTGCTTTCAAAATCAGACCCCTCAATCACTGAAATATCCATACGGCCTCCTTTCCACGATGCATATTTTGCCTGCAATTTAAAATGCAATTTTACCATGTTAAAAAAATTACAATGTAAAATTCCCTTTATCATGACTAATATTTACAGGGTTTCATGTACGGCTTGTTCCTTAACTAGGTTTCATGCACGGCTTGCAAAAAACCAAGTTAAGGACATTTCACATTGTAATTTTCTTAGCATGGTTGCAATAAAAAATTGCGTGCAAAATTGCATGTAAAATAGTATGCAATATATGTACCGTGGAAATGAGACCTAAATCTATGATATATTTCAAGCAATGCATAACTGCAAGGAAGCAATATCCGAGGGGGGCGGGTGGTAAATCAACGACAATAGTCTCCCTGGCAGTGGTTGACGAGACAGCCGCGCGAGCCACACGTGCCCTGCTCGAGCGCCGCCGAGCCGTACACGCCGCTGCAGCGGTAGAGGACTAAGGCCTTGCAGCCGGGGTTGGGTCCCGAGGACGCGGTGCTCATAAGCGGGCTGGCCACGCAGTGGATGCCCGCACAGGTGTTGAGGCATTTGCACGGGCCCGTCCACTGCTCTACATACCACAACTTCAACTTCTTCAAGCTTCCTACTGAACCCACTCAAAATGGATGACTATCTGTAGGACTAACGAACTTGGACCACCATTGCAAAGAGTGTACAAAGTGACTCGAAAATATTTGACGTGACCGGGATTCAAACCGACGAGCTGTCGAGTCCGTAATCCGAGCTCCGCGACTTACACTACTCGGTCACAACGCTAAATATAGCCTAGGTACAACATCGATAATTGGCTACTATTGGCTAGAATGTACCTGTTTTCTTTATTATCGCTCAGTTGATTATTTAGCGCACAGCCGGACTAGAGACTGGCATGTGATTGGCCTGATCTGTACTTTACTACAAAGTGTTCTACCTCTCGTAGAATAGAGAATTGCAAGAAGAATAACTATAAATTACTTTTAATGAATTAACAGTGAACAGTTCTAAATTAGCTCAAGTTCACATTAAATAATTAAATTCGAATTGTGGATTTCAAAAAGGTTAGCAGGTTGGCTATTTTTTATTCACATATAGCCCGGGGATGCAGAAAAATTGCACAAACAGAACATAATAGCTATTTATACAATAGACTGCAATGTTTAGACCTACCTCTTTCGCAATACGTTCCTTCCGTTCCCAAATTGCAATCGCATCTGAACTGATTGACCAGGTTCACGCACGTTCCGCCGTTCCTACAGGGATTCGATGCGCATTCGTTAATGTCTGCATCACACCACAGTGACCACACGAATAGGCTACCATGAACATGGTCATCAGTTGAAGCGTAAAAATATATTGAGGTATACAATTACATGTAGGTAAATGCATCATCTTCTCGTAGATCGACATGCTAAGGTTAACATTAAAAGTTTTAACGTAGCCTATTAGGCAGAGCAATGAAGCTACACGCACTTGTAAAATATCACATTATTCAAATGTGTGATTAGAGTCGTGTGACTTTGTTGCATCAGCTATTAATAATTTACACCAAAATATTTATTGGAAGCCAATTACAGGATGAACCCACTTTGTAAAAAAAAAAATTATTTTTTCATCACAAGAAGCAAAAGAAAATCAATTATTAAATGAAAGATAGTGTTGGCGGCTGGTTACAGAGGTGCAGCAAGATTATATAGGCATACAGACTTTCAGTTCAAAACAATTTAATTCCACATATTTATTAAGCCTTACATCATGTACCGGTAGGCTACGCAAGGTTTCAACTTGCATAACTCAATAAAGACATTGCATTTGCAATGTACAACGGATTAGATAAAAAGGGTTAGGGCTGGCAAGATTCCTCTCTGAACACTAAATGACATCCATTTAATAACGATAGTTATTTGGTACTTCCAAGCTACTTGGGTGTCTCAAAACGTTATAGTTTCCTGTGTCGTTCCGCGATCGCGCTGGAAGGTGTCCGCACACCGTTTAAAGTGCGCATGCGCGGCTTGTATAGTGACGTGATCATATTATAAACGCGAAAGAGCTACATAATACAGTTTAGCACTTGTGATGATCGGTGCTGAAATTGAAAGTTTCAAGATAAAACGGATTTCAAAGAATAATGAAATAATTACGTTAAATGCCCAATTAGGCAAAAAGGACCCAATTAGATCCGAAGGGCCTACTATTCATCAACAAAAATTATACTAATTAATTCAGTTAACTATTAAGGCCTAACCATTGGGCTGTAATTGTTAGCTAAGCGCTTTAATTATTAGAGTTATTTGGTCATGCGCAGAGTTAATATGATTATATCTGTGCATGTATGCTCGTTTTGTTTGTTCGGCCACTGCGCATGTTCAACCTGTCTCGCAACGAGTTCCAACATATCCAGGCCGACATCTGCACGTGTAACTGTTGAGTCCATCCGTGCACGTTCCGCCGTTGTGGCACGGAGCGGAAACGCACTCGTTGATGTCTGACGCAAGCATTCACACATTTACAAAATATGTGTGGCTCGGAAACACCGGAGGGTCTCATGAACAAGGGGGGCGGACGCAGAATAAAAAAGGGTACAAGTCACGAAATTAAAATAACAGACTTCATCAAAAAAAGGGGCAGGAGAAAAATAGCCTCACCCCTGCCCTGCCCTGTTCCAGCGTCCCTTGTTTGGTTCACCACATTGTTTCTAAGCGATCAATATTTAACCATGTAAAAAAGTCTTTAAAGTTTTGAGTTGAGGATCAGGTAGATATTGCATGTACATCAATATCGTAAAAGAGAAACAGCGGCGCACATATAGCAGGCCTAATTCTGAGCAGGTCTGAGCTTCTCGGTTTTAATATATACATGTAGATCAGTGGTTCGAATTACCAGCTTACCATTAGCATGGATTTCGGACACCAATTTTGCTAAATATCGCTCTTCCTAAATAGGTTGCAATAATCGTCCAAATAAAGCTTCATTTAAATTTTCTGAAATAAAATGGAGTGAATCTGAATCCATCGTGCCACAGCTTCTCATACCATCATTCTGCATCTCTTATCTTATTTTTGTGATCGATTCATAACAATTTTGTCACACCATTCGCTAGAGTGTATCCGCTATTCAAACACGTTTATGCGCAGCCGACATGTGAAATTAAAGAAGATGCACATAAGATAAGGCCTGAATTTAAAAACTTATATTTTCTTTTCCAAGAGAAGCAGAAATTGAAAATTGACTGCTTCAAACTGTTTCACAGTTGCAAAGCAACTTGTTTCATACTCATTTCACACCGTTGTCCCGTGTAACCAGGCGGACATCGACACGTGTAGCTGTTGATCCCGTCCACGCATGTTGCACCGTTGATGCATGGTTCGGGTGCACATTCGTTGATGTCTGGAAATATGCAAATGGTGTATGTAAGAAACGTTTTTTGGAGTTTAGTGTGTAGTATAGTGTAGTGTGTAGAACAAAGGCAATATACAGTCCGGTTCTGTGCAAAATACAATATACAGTTTCGTTCCTTGCAAAATTTGGCAAAAATTGATGAATGACTAACGCCAATTATTTCAGAGTTAGGAAGTAATTGTTTCATACTCGTTTCGCATCGATGTCCAGTGAAGCCAGGCGGACATCTACACGTAAAGCTGTTGATTCCGTCTACGCAGGTTGCACCGTTGGCGCACGATTTCGATTCACATTCGCTGATGTCTGAAAATTTTCAAATGGTGCGTGTAAGAAACTTTTTAGAGTTCAGGGACCGTGTGTAAAACAAAGGCTATATACAGTCCGATTCTGTGCAAGAAAACAGAAACAGAGCAACGCCCCCTTCTTTAGTCGCCTTTTACGACTCGCTCAGGGAGCTCTGGGCTGATAATCAATTCTATGTTCGTTGACATGGAGGGGGTTGAAAAAGAGAAAAGAAGAGGCATAGAAAATCGTTGACGCCATTATATGATTCGTTATTTTTGGGCAAGTATTGCTGTTAATCCCATTACAAAATGTGTGTACTAAACTAGTACGAGATAATGTGTTGATAAAGGATTTGCAATTAAGGAATAGTAACAAGACAATAAAGATCCTTATTGTAATATTATTGCTAACTTACTCAAGTGCATTGAATGCGGCAGGTCATACAAGCGGATGGACCTTTTACGAGCCCACAAGCGACTGCATACCACTGTCCGACCTAAATACTTCTGTGCGGGATGTAACAAAAGCTACAGCACATCGGTTGGCTTGCTCAAGCACCACAGGAAGTGCCACATCCAGCAACCTGTCCTGCGGGCTGGGTCTGCACAAGCAGCGTCTGTCAAACGTTTGGACTATTTTCGACACTCGATCACTGCAAATTCTGCCGCTGAGAACTGCATAGGAGATGAACTTGCAACTGTTGCTGAAAAGTGTCGTAGCAGTCAAGCTGCAGTTGCTGCTGATAAGTGTCACAGTAATGAACTTGCAGCTTCTGTTGGTCCGAGGCGTGCAATATATTTTTGTACACATTGCAACGTTGCTTTTTCGTCTATGGCCACCATTGGATCGCACCATCTTCAGCATCACGGCGATCGTCTGTATGATTGCGCGCAATGTAACAAAGCGTTCAGCACCAAGAGCAACCTAAATTCGCATAAGACCTTGGTACATACTACTGAACGGCTGTATCAGTGTGACGAATGCAGGGGGGCATTTAAACGCAGATTGCATTTGGAGAGGCACCAGCGTCTGCTACACACACACCGCAATGTTCGCCCGTTTGAATGCAGTCAGTGCGGCAAGTCGTACAAGGTGATCGAACACCTTAGAGTACATCAGGAGCGGATACATTCTGGTGTTTGACATCAATATGTTTGTGTAGAATGTAACCGAACCCTCAACACAGTTTTAGGCTTGCTCAATTATCATGGGACTCGTCACACCGAGCAGCAGAGTAGGTCAGTGGAAGGAGATCGATCATCGACCACTGCAACCTCTGCTGCTCAAAATTGTAGCAGCAGTCAAGCTGCAGCTGCTGCTGAGAAGTGTCACAGCAGTCAAGCTGCAGTCGCTGCAGGTTCAACTCAGCGCGACCTTGTTGAGGAAGCATGCCCAGTCGGTCCAGTCCACAGACGCAGGCGATGTCCGCAGTCATTCTCAGACATCACTCAAGTCAGAGCGCAGGTGCTGACCGTGCACGTGCCCATTGAGGCGCAGTTTGGCTGCGGCGCGTGTGAACGAAACTTTGTGTGTGTGGGCGATGCCATTTCATGTTTCATTGGACACGGGCCTACTCTGTGCGTCACACTCAAACGAGTTGATGACGCGAATCAATGACTCGTTCACAGGCCAAAGTTTGTATCAGGAGTCCTATTGCAGTATTACTTGATCCAGGATATGACCTTAAACTATGCCCGGCAGCCGTGCAAGAATTACTTTAATTGATCATTGCTATTATTAGGCTATACTTCTTGAAATTAAATTTTACATATTTTACATATTAAATATGTAATTAGTCACTGTCATAAGATTGCTACTGCAGCCAACTTGAGCTGCAGTATGATGCTTAAGTCTGATTTGTTATCTCTCCCATCAGTTTGGGTTTGACAAATTAGCCTGTAATATTTTAGCTGACTGAAATTTATTTCTCAAACAAAACAATAAATATGGCAGTAAACTAGCTATATGGTTAAAATCATGCAATGAAGGTTCAGCGGTTAAATAACATTTATAAAACAAAATCATTTGACACTTGTAATGAACACACAACTGTTACACGCGCCCAAGTTTTGGTCAAACCACCGCAGCGGTGGTCTACACGACAGTTACTTGAAAGTACACGACAGTCACTTGTATTCTAACAAAGTTCATCACGATGTGAAAGCACCAGATCTCTCCGTACAGTTTGTACTTTGTACCGTCCAAAAGTCTATTATGTAGAAGTGCGACTTCTCAATTGTCAATACGCTCGAAGACATGGCACAAACATAGGCGTAGCGAGCAAGGGAGACGGTGCGGTTGTGTCCTCCCCAGAAATTTGAGCAGGGGGGGCGCCATGGTAATCGATTCCACAAAATTTTAAAATTTGTAATGCACTCCGTAAAGATAAGAGAAAAGCGTGAGGAAAATGAGGAAAACGAGGAAATTTGATTATGGCCTGTTAATGATATAAAAAAAGAGAATTGCACCATGGCCATGAAAAGCGCGTTGGCTTAAAAAATTTAAATGTAGGTGTAGTGTTAAAATGAAAAAACGAATGATGTGTTAACAATGGATCTCTAAAAATGTCCGTCCCCCAGAATTTTTGCAATCAACGCACCGTTAAGAACAGTTTCAAAATCTTGATCAGCACCCCCTCTCCCTGATTCTTAAACGTGGCTACGCCACTGGGCACAAAGCATCCACAGTCAACTTAAAATATGGCTCGGAATATCGTTTTTTAAATAATATCAATTTATGTCACGATAAATAAGCTTCAAGAAAAAAATTGCTGCATGATAAATAAGCAACAAATACAGAACGTTTTCAAAGATGGCCGCCGTAATATTCCACACAGTTTTCACAAGATCGCATCAAATAATAACCAAATATATGTCATCCATACGCTAGCAGATAAAGTTTCAAGATGGCCGACTGAGAAAGCGTCAAGATGGCCATTTAATAAAATTTCAAGATGGCAGTCTCATGAGTCGGCAATGCTAGGAAGCTTCCAAGATGCCCGTTTTATATCTGGACGAATTGAGATGTAGAGCAACACTGCTGATAACTCAACAAAGTGTGGAACTTTCTAGAAGCGTCGCTGTCTGCTCAAACTTCTTTGAGAGCTGAAGCTTGCGTGACACCGAGTCGTCGTCAAATGCCTCCAACAGCTGAATCACAATAATAAAATGCTCAATAATCAGTACAAAACAATGCGAGTGTAAGCAAAACAAAAAGCAAAATGGACAAATAGTTGCTATAACTTGCATGAGCAATTCTTTTAGGAAGCTTATGTAGCAAAAATAACTATTTTTGCAATTTAGGCCTTCACATAATGATGTCATGTTTAACAACCACTTTAACTAACACAATGCTGCATCGGTGATAGTATTTGTTCTAGACCGATGGAAAGCAATTAAATGAATGAAAAAAACCTATCAAAGAGATACATGTGTAAAAATCCAAAATCCAAAAAAAACCAGCATTAAAATAAGGAATGCCCAAAGTTTAGGCTGTGCAAAAGACGTTAATCAATATTAAACATCAAATTATTGTTAGGCTACATAACTAGGCTGTAAGAAATGCGACGATGCAAACAGAGCATAAGATATGAAAATTTTGGAGCATTCCCCCCCATGCGCAGGCTCGTTTAAAAGTTAATTTAAATAGACTATCAATTAAATACAGCCAAGAAAAGCCCACACCCTACCTAACCCTAACGAAAGTCTAACCTAAACCGAAGTAAAACTGAACCTAACGTCAAAATTTGTATGCTAATTAGGATGCAGGCGCGGTGAGCATCCGAAAAATTAGTATATCTTATGATCTTTGAGCCGCTTCTCGAACAGAGTAGAACTATCATTTCTAAAAGACCAAATAAAGAATCTTTTCTTCTTCTAAAAGATAAGCACATAAAAAATTACATTAAAATATAAAAGAAAAGAAGGACAAAAAGACCCTGGAGAGTGAAGCAAATCGCAAAACTCGTCAAAACGAAAACTACTAAGAGTTTGTGACGACTCGAGGTGGTGGACACTTGCCTCAAACTTGTACGTCCTTGCAAACTTGAACAGTTCTCTCAGAGCCATCTCCACGTTCAGCTCAGCTACATTCATCTGCACAATAGCAATAGGCATTATAGTTAAAGCCAGGGTTAGAAAAATCCCTTTAATATCTAGTTAACGTTGACAAAACCCTTCAAAATTAATTTATTTGGATGCAGCCCGGACGCGGTCCGGAGATTAAATTGAAAGTCGCCAAATCCCTTTAAAACTTAATTTAGAGGTTAATGGCAGATGTAGCAGTACGTGTAAAAATCAACTATGGTGGCGTAAGCCTGCGCGGTTGATAAAGATAGAGGAGTAGTAGATATTGCACTGCTTTACGCAGCAAACGGTAGAATAGCTTGCGACTAATTCCACCATTATGCTGCTTCAGACAATGCTATTTGTGTGTGCCGCTCAGCTCGATGAGTTCCTTTCTATATTGATAGCAGTTCACAGCGAGGCGCTGTGGTGTAGTGGTTATAGGCATCGAACATACAGTCCAGAGGACCAGGGTTCAAGTCCCCTCGCCGGCAACTATAAAACCATGCGTTTCAGGCCCTTCAGCAAGGCTGTTAAACACACAAGTGTCGCTAGCTGCTAACCCCGTGACAGATAATTATTTATTTGGTTGGCGCCAGGAAGGGCATCCGGCATAAAAATTCCAGCAGTCCTCATCAGGGTGTAAACGTCTAAACCTGTGCGAAAACATTGACATTAAACGATAAGACGACAAAAAAAACGGTTTTTATTGATAGAAGTCTAAATTCTTTGTCTAGGTACATGGTTTCATCAAGAGTTTGACTGACGATGCAGTGTTCAGCCAGGATGCGCCCCATGTCCTGCTCGCTGATTGGCGGCGAGTCCTGGATACACTTGTAGAACTGCGTCACGAGGTGGCGGTAGCGAGGAATGTCCTTGGCGTATAGCAGTTTGCTCGACGGCGAGTCCTGTATGCAAAAAAGCAAGCCGCATCAAGCAATTTAAATTAGTAGCCTGATATAAGATAAGTAGCAAATTTTAAACTAGTAGGCCTAGCTGCAGGAGTGGAGACTCGTATAGGCAGGGATAAGCTTAGTAGGAGTAGTACTCTAAAACGACGTTTTTGTTGAAACTACTCGTATTTAGAAATGGGTAGGAGTAGAATTTCTGGTAAAAAATGGACGATAGTGGAGTAGGGTTACTCTAGGCCTACTCCCTTTTAAAAGGCACAGGAGTGCCCTACTCCTGTTTTATAAGCAGCAGGCGTAACGTTACTCCTATTTTGTAAGGGCTAAGCTGAACTCTGCGTATAGGCAATAGGCCTGTATCTATGGTCTGCGCTGTACTGCAAAACATGAAATTTTCGCGTGCATGTCATTTTGGCAAATTTGGCATATCAATCAAATTTGCGAAATTTACATGCAGCAAAATAAAGTGACAGAATTATATATAATGGAACTAAAGTACAAAAAAACGCGAAAGTAAGTACAGCCAAATTTCTAAGAGGCTAAATCGCCAAAATAACAAGCAGCAAAAATTTCATGATTTACAGCATAGCATTGCTATACCTTGCCGAGTCGTTGTTCGTGTGAGGAGCAGGCGTCCATAAAGGTCTGCGCGACCACGGACAGACACGAGTCGACGATGTGAGACTTGTGGACGTCAAACACAAACTCTGGGTTCTTGATCACGTTCACCCAGAACCGCAGCAGCAGACTGGATACAAACAAGTAATACAAGAAGTAATACAAACAAGTATACAAATAACACAAACTCTGGGTTCTTGATCACGTTCACCCAGAACCGCAGCAGCAGACTGCGACACGCAGACCATGCAAACAAGAAATTAAGTCACAAACTTGTCAGCTTATGCATGCTTTTACACACATGTTTGTTTTTTCACACATGTTACTTCAGTAGGCCTACCCTGCAAAACACAAATTACATTTATGTACCACTGAGGGCTGGCTTCTCCAACACGGTTTAATGGTGATTCAGGATTTAGCCTATGCAAAAAGATCGGTTAAATCCTGAACCACCATTAAATCATTGTTGGAGAAATCAGCTCTGAGTGACGCATTGTGGACAAAGGAGATGTATCTCACTGAGACTAGGCTATAAATACAGAATTTTAGCTTCAAATCTTTACAGTACAGTACAGTCCAGTGGCCTATGGCAGTTTTATGTTAGCAAAAAAAGTGAATAGGCTAAATTTATTTGCAAATTCGTACTTTTAACGATTTTTCCTTGCAGATAATTTACTTTCAAAAATTTACAGAATATCTACGGCCATTGTTTACCTTGCCGTGGCAAAGCTGGTTACTTCATGCTGTCAACTCCAAAAATTTTGTTGCTAAGCTTATATTCTTTGTTATATTCCTAAATGGTGAAAAAAAAAATTTTTGTATTGCCATATTATTTGACAATCATTTATCAAGCTCAATTAAATTCATGCAGGCTATTGATATAAAAGTTAATACAAGCCATTGAACCAGCTAAAAACGATAAACTATATTTTGAAAGCCAACTTTGATGATAAAACTGACCAAGATTGTTTGGGGTTCATAACGTGTTCGCCAAAATACTAATTTTTCCATCGAATAGCGAATAGAATTGCAATGAAAAATAAAGAAGAAGAAAAAAGAAATATAAACCTGTTGCACTTCCAGGTGCGCAGAACGTCGGGGTCGACGATGCCGTGCCGCTGCGCGGCTGCGTCGAGGAAATCAAAGAGGAACTTGACCGGGGGGGGCAGGGTGCCGTCCACCCGCAGGATCGTGTGAAACAGATCGTCGACGTACTGCTGCAGCGTGCACTGCGACCCCAGAGGGCATAGACACAGGCGTTAAATAACTTAATCGCACTGCTGCGGGCACATAGAGAAGGGCGTTGCCAGCTGGGCCATTGCCTGGCAACGTGCAACTCGACGGTTCCTTATATAGTGTGGCGCATGCCTGCAAAGGCCCTGCATGTAACAAGGCATACACTACTACACACACACACACACACACACACAAACCAGCGCGCATAGTACAAGGTCATGTAGTACCGGGGAGATTGCCTTTTCTTCAAATGGACCCCGCATCGGCCTATAAAATATTACTGACACTCAATTCTGATGTCACGCTCCGAGCACTGCCACACTTGGCGCATACCTTGGTCGCTAGAAGGCGCGTGAGGAAGATTTCCGAGATGACTTTTTGAGTGCGACCAACCTGCTGAAAGTCCTCCTGCCTCACCTGAACAGAGAACAACGAAACATAGAACTCTTTGATGATGCGCAAGATTATATCATTCATTGAACTATAATCATGTTCATATAGAAAAACAAATAAAATTTATTTGGTTGGCGTCATGATGGGCATGAAGGCGCAGTGATTTAGTGATTAAGGCATCGGACAAAGAGTCAAGACACCTGGGCTCAGATCCCCGCGCCGGCAATTATGAAACCATGGCGTTCCAGGCCCTTCAGCAGGGTTGTTAAACACACAAGTGTCGCCAGCTGCCAACCCTGTGCCCTATAATTATTTATTTGGCTGGCGTGAAGAATTGCATCGGACCGTAAAAACCCAGCTCCAGTAGCGCAAACGTCTAAACCTGTGTAGAAACATGGACATTAACAGACTGGACGATAAAAAAGGCAGTTAGTTTTTAGTTTATTGAGCAACATCTGTAGAAATGTTGAGAAAGTGAAAATGTATGGTAACTTTTTTCTTAGCCTGCGTGTAGCTCTCCATGAAATCTTAGTCAAAACGAGCGATTCAAATACCTACGCAGATTTAATTTTAGCTGTGATGAAATTGGCGTAGCGCTACGCCTCCTTCTTAAGAAAGTCGCGTCGTCCGACGCCTGTGCCTTTGAAAAAGGAGTAACCTACAGGACCAGCTATATACCACGTTATTAACTTTCATCTGTACGCCGATCACAATTTGTGAGGTCAGACAGAAACTTTTTATGCCATTCTACTACCTTAGACCAGAGTATAATAGAGGATCGAGTACTGCGAGTGAATTATTTCTATTATTTATTTTTCAAGATCATTGAAAAACAAACACTATTTACTGTTTTTCACATTACACATATTACACAAGAATTAACAAGATCTATCACTGGATACAGGACTTGACCTGCCAGTCATCAAAATCGAAAAAAAAAATTAGGAGCAGTTGGTGATTTTACTGGCTTTATGGTGATGAACAGAGCAATAATTTTATATATTTCAGTGCACCTGAAGGGAACAACTGTGTAACAAATTTGGCGAAAAAAAGTATGGCCTGGCGAAAAAAGAATTCTTTTAGACATTTTTTTGCAAGATTCAGATCAGGCCCCGACTGGATAGAAGAGTTTCTTAAGAATTTTTTTTTCAATAATGACGTCATAAGTAATATCTCCCAAGATGTGACATAAATACCCTAATCCGATTATCTAAGCGGGGCAACTGCTAAGACCTTAAATACACATTAAATAACAAGATGGCGATGATGATGAACTACATAACATAACATTGGATCATGCATTCGCATTACTCTAATTACTAGGCCTTAGTCTATCTTGCACAGATCTAAGCCACCAAATCTTCAAAGGCCTATGCCTTCTTCCTTGATTTTAACGCGTAATGCTACGCCTACCCGTTTCAAATACAGCGTACAAATTTAAACAAACTTGCTTTGGGCGTACTACGCCTACTAAAACTAACCCGGCCCATAAGATAGCGGTAGCTGATACTGATTACTATGTCTTTACTAGCTGATATTGATTGATATTGATACTGACCAGATGGAAGCGCTTGGCCCCTTCCTCCACCACCAGTATGGGAGTGCTCGCTGTGGGGTACGACCCATTGCTCGCATCGGCAAAACCTGTCCCCACATACACACAATACAAATTGTTAGTTAGGTTGCCTGGCTGACAAATTGTTAAGTTATACATCTTCTGTTGGTGACAAAGTCAGTGCAAAATGCAGCAACAGCAGATCAGTAATTAATACCAGTCTTGGTTTTCGTTTGTTTTCTGTATTCTAGGCACGGTGTGTAGCACAAAGACTATATGCAGTCTGGTTCTGTGCAAGAGAGCCTGCGCAGAACTGCTCCCACTTCTTTGGTCGCCTTTTACGACTAGCCCGGGGAGCTCTGGGCTGCGCAAAATAACAGTCAAAGTAACAGTATAACAAGTAAAAATTAAATAAAAGTAATAACAGTCAGAGATCACAAAAGGCCAATACTACATAGTAAGAATCTTGAGTGTGTCATTAAAAACTTGTCCATAGCAAATTGCCGGGTTAGTGATGTGTCACGTGTCAAAAGCAGTGGACCTACCGTTAGCGTGGTGCCCCCCTCGTAGGGTCCCGTTCTGCGCCCCCCTGGGCGCCCCCCGCGGCCTGAGGGCGAGGGTCGCCCCATCGGGGAGGGCGTAGTGCGCGAGGGTATTGAGGCGTTTCCAGCCCCTCACGCGCACGCTGCCCCCATCCTCGTCGCGCAGGATGCACGGGCCGCGGCGCGCTGAGCTCCACTCTGTGCGCAAAGGTTCCCAGTTCGTACTTTGAGTGCCGTGACAAAACAGTATATGAATAGAAAATATCGTAAAACATGAAATTTTTGCTGTGTGTTATTTTTGCGGCTTTGCTCCCAGAATTTTAGCTGCACTCAAAATTTTTGCGTTTTTGAGGAATTCCCATTATAATAGCTTCTGCAGCATTATATCTGCTGCATGTAATTTTCGTGCACTTTTTCGATTAGTGAAATTCGGAAAAATTACATGCACGCAAAAATGTCATGTTTGACAGTAGTGACGTCATATCGGCGTGTAAAATAAATGAATTTTTGTCAAGCAAAGACCAGTGACAAAGTAATGAAGGAGCACCAACAACCAACACGTCGCACACCAACGCAGTAGAGACCTAAAATGATAAAAAAGCGAACAGAGAAAATAGATGAAAAAAGGTCAGTTCAGACCGAGATCGATGTCGCAGACGGACGGTCGCTTGCTGAAGGGAGTGTTCATGTAGATGGCGTCCAGAGCCTTCTCCTTTGCCTGCGTCACTGTATCACAGTCGAGCATCTTGCACGCCACCGACACTGCGCCCCCTTGCACCCCGGGGGCGGGGCTTAGTGGCCCGTGGGAGGGTCCTAATGGCGCAGAGGTGTGCGCTCCTTGTAGGGCGACCAGGTAGACGAGCTGCAATTGGATAAAGACTCGCTGTTAAAAATTATTCATTTCTTTCACATGCGAGTGGATCCTTTGCAATAACTATAGGTTTTTAAATGGACGTCAAATTCGCTACTGTTATTAAAAAAATAAAATAATAATTTCACAATTATTCAAGGCCCGACGCATGATGGATGTCCAGAAACTGGTGTATAATTTGAAAGAGACTTACTGGACAGCTCAAATGGACTAGTCACGCATTGCAAACTACATCATGTAGTTTGCAATACAGATTGATCACCTGGAGGCGCGGCAACTACTAACGAGAAAGAGAGTTGATATCCGTATGCTACTTTCTGATCTGATTCGGAAGCAAAACAGAAGAAGAAAAAGACTCACGAGAGGCTTGGGTTCGATCTTCTCGCGCAGCAGTCGGTCCTCGGAGAGAGCATAACGCGCGTCCAGGGTAACTGCATCTATCGGTCCCTTCTCCGTCTGGTGTTTGATCGCTTTGTAGAGCATGAAGAGGGGCGGGGCCGCGCGGTGACGCAGGTAGCCGTACATGCAGACTGAGAGCCAGTTGGTGAGGAGCTTCTCTACCACGGACTCCGTCCTAGAGACAGAGAGAGGCATATATACGGGGGTACATGCAGACTGACAAATAGACATACAGGGGTACGTGCAGACTGAGAGAAAGTTGGTGAGGAGCTTCTTTACCACGGACTCCGTCCTAGAGACGGAGAGAGGTATATACACGGGGGTACATGCAGACTGACCAATAGACATACAGGGGTACATGCAGACTGAAATAAAGTTGGTGAGGAGTATTCTTTGCGAGTACTACGAGATGAAGGGCAATGACATAATTCGGTAAGGAGTTCCAGTAACAAAGCAAAAAATTTTTTATCACAAGGACATTTTTTCTACATCGCATCGATCAAGCGCATGAATAAAAAAAGAAGTCAAAACAACACGCCATACCTTCGTAGCATCAGTTTTGGGTGTTTTCTCTCCACTGACTTGTCGATGAGATCATTGAGGAGAGTCTTAAGGATTCTACGGGTAACCACACATCAAACTCATCATTGAATGTCATTTACAGATGTCATATTCCATTTTAACAAAAACTAACTTTCAAGGCTTAAATTTAATTAGATTCAATTTGTTGGCAATAAAACTTCATTCTAGCAGTACCGCACTGAGCTATCAACAACGAAGCACGATTTTAAAGTGATATCCAATATGCAGCAAAAAATTTAATCACACTACCGAATGCTGTATTAATTTGCACCCACCAGTTTCAGAAAAATGTACAGAAAAAAGAAATGCAAGAACTAACAACCCTACATTTCACTGCGCGAAACTTACAGACAGATAAATAATTAAATGAATGAATATATGAATTAATAAATAAATGAATTAAGAAATTAATGAACCGATTGCTCACTGAGTGGCGTAGTCCATTTTGTCGTGAAATATGATCATCAACAAAGAGGCGACCGTTGCCCTGAAAAAAAGAAAAAAAATCCATTAAAGTTGCAAATATTTTTGCAAAAAATTTACGCTATCGCTTTAAAAAAATCATTATTAAAGTGATAAAGCAAAATCTCGCTGCACATCCATGGCTCAGTTCAACATCCGTTTGTAAAACGGTCTAATACATTTATATTTACTCATGACAAACGATTAATATCTGCCAAGTCAGCATTTAGCTCGGGCCAGAAACGGAAAACTTGCTTATTTTGAAGTCTATAGCTTTGAGAATGGCGAAGCGTTGTGGAAGAGTGGTCTAAGTCGCAGACTTCAGATTGTGAGTGCGGCAGAGAGTTGGTTCGAACCCCAGCCGCGGCAAAAGATTTTGAGTCACTCCATGCACCCATGGCAAAGGTGCTTAATTTCGTCAGCCCTGCAAATAATCATCCATTAGGGTGGAGTGCAGTAAAGAAGTTGAAATTGAAGTTGAAGTTGAGATTGGTCGTGACTGACTTGTCCTTGATGGAGAAGGTGCTCTGCTCCTCTAGACAGCGTACAAAGACGACGAGGAACTGCGCGTTGCCCAGCAGTCCGTACCACTGCTGCATGCCGCTCTCATAGCCACTCGACCTTAGCAACCGCGACTGAAACAACACAGCGCAAAGTTATAATCATGCTACATACGACTAGAACAACAAAACACTATCAAAATTATGTCAGAGGTGAAACTGAAACAACAAAACACATTGTAATGATGCAATAGCCTTGTATCATCCACATCCAACACAAAGCTAAAGAAAGCTCATCTAAAGTAGGTAAGACTGAAGCAACAAAGCAATAAACTAAAATGCACTTATTCATTTAATTTATCACGCAATTTTGAAACTATGTTTTCCTCAATGCCATTTGCCTAAGAAATATGTTATTCTCTGGCTTTTTATACCGACACCTGCCACACCGATCATGCGGTGAACAAATTTTTAGTTTCACTCAGAATCAAGTTTAGTTATTGATCAGCTGATTGATCAGCTTATCAATCTTGATCTCTTCAGGGTAGAGCTGCAGCAAGCCAAATTTAGCCCCTGGAAGCTGGGGAACAAAAAATTGGCTTGCAGCCCAGAGCTGCCCGGGCGAGTCGTAAAAGGCAACTAAAGAGGGGGGAGCGGTTCTGTGGCGGCGCTCTTGCACAGAGCCGGACTATAGTAGTCTTCGTTACTCACACACAGTTCTTAAAATCCCAACCCAACCAAGCCAAATTCGCCAAGAAGCTTAGTTTTTGGGCACTTGCCGCAAGATATGCAAAATTTTTGCATTCAGCCAGGGTCAGGGAGGATAAAGATTGTGGAAAATTTGTACACCAAAGACCTGCCATTTGGCAGAACATTGAAGAAGAAGAAAGTCACTGAATGACCGGGTGCAGGCTACCTCAGAGTCGTCGCGGTGCAGGACAGGATGGTCGGAGTGGTTGGGGAAGAGGACCTTGAACATGTACGACCGGTAGTCCCACAGCGGGATCCCTATCTCGTGCAGGTCACTAGTGAAGTCTGACACCTCCGTCTGAAGCTCTGCGAACGCTAAATAGAGAAAAACATAAATATAAAATAAAGAATACTTCAAGCTTCAAATGTCTGTTACAAAGGACTCAAAGTTTATGGTTTCCTTTTAATTTCTGTTGTGCTTTTGATCAATTTCATCCTCAATTTATGTCTAATCAATTCGATTGCCAATTTCTGTCCCATCAATTTAATCCTTTTCAACTGCAGTTCAGCCCTTATAAAGCAATCTGCAAACCAGCGCCACGCCCTCAAGGCCAGCCTCACTCTTCCGCGGCTATAGCGGCCTAACGATGATGATGATGATAAACTTGTCGTATACCTTGCTTGCACTCGTTGCGTATGTTGCTCTCGAGCGAGTCGAGCTGCAGCTGGAGCTTCTTGAACTGTCGCTCTGCTCGCGTGCTCTTCCTCTTGTACACCACCAGGATGATGAAGATGACCGTCAGCAGGGTCCCGCCCCCCACTGCCACCCCCAGGATCCAGTACTCACTGCCCCCTAGGGCCCCCCCCGAGCCCCCCCCGCCCCCGTCGCTACGCTGGTACTCGAGACGTCCCAGGGAATACTCGAGGTACCCAACACGAACCTGCGTCATAGGCAATTTTTCCTAAAATTTTCTCTCAAATTTTTTCTCACGTTTTGCCTAAAATTTTGCCTAAAATTTTCTCTAAAATTTTGCCTCCAATTTTCGCTCAAATTTTCCCTCAGATTTTCCCTCAAATTTTCCCTCTTCTAAAACTTTAAGATTGATAATTTGATGCGCTGTATTATAGTAAGAACATGTACTGGAGCTTGATTCGCTGGAAAATGTCTCAAACTAGGAACTGACATTAATTTCAATTTTAATATCCAACAATTGAAAGATAAAATACTATTACTTATCGTTTTGCCAACAATCACTTGTGACGAAATAAAATAATACTAATCATCGCTTGTGGCTTCCATTCTAATGCGATACATGCAGGCCTGTATCGCTGTGTTAACACAGGTTAGACGTTTATATTGAAGCTGGGTTTTTATTGCCAGATCCCCTTCCTGTCGCCAACCAGAATAATAAATTATCTTGGACAATGCTTACCAGCTAGCGACACTCGTGTGTTTAACAGCCTTGCTGAAGGGCCTGTATGGGGGGGCCCCATGGTTTCATAGTTGCCGGCGCTGGGACTCAAAATCCAGGTCTTTGGACTCTCTGTCCGATGCCTTAACCACTTCACCACAGTGCCTCGCTGTGTGTATATAAAACAAATTTAATGTCACACTATCACATTTAAACTGAAAAATATAAGACAAGTTAAAAGTCACACTATCACATTTAAAGTGTGAAGAAAGTAAAACACATTTAATGACACACTGACTTTGACCAATGGCAGAGCGGTCGGGTCGGGTCGGCCTGAGGTCCAGCCCGCCGGTTGGCTGACGGGGGGCGTGCAGTAGACGGTGGAGGCGTCTAGGGAGTTGACCCTGCACGTCTCGTTCCCTATCCAGATCATGACCTCCTCTGGGTCACAGGCTAGGTTCAGATTCTCTCCCTGGCCAATCAGAAAATTGTTAGCAAGATAATTACTAGCAGCAGAGCGTTTTTATTTAGGATACATTGATACCGTATGCTCCCAAAAATATATCTCATGATTTTCACACACTACAGTATACAGAACTAACGGCATATCTGGATGTCTTAATCCCTCATCGGTTTCGCTTCATTATAGTGAAGAAAAATTATGACAAAGGCTTTAAAATAGCGCCATGCCAGACAGACTCGTCGAGGTTCGCTGCGTGTCGAGGAGGAGGCTGGAGTGGATGCTTTGCTAAGCAAAGTCGCAGTCGCAAAGCCGTAAAGTGCATTTTGACTAACATATCCGACGAGGGGTTAAGGGGGGACTTTGAGTAGATAGCACAGGAATTATTGTATCTGGTATTGTAGGTTCGCTACATTCATACACTGTTGAAAAATCAGCTGTTTAAATTTAACGCAAATGAAATAAGATTTGCAAGAGTTTGTATTGTTATGTGTGGATTTGTTGTAATTTTCTTTGGACCATCGTTTGCATTTGAGTTCACCTGAACCGAAATTTAGATAGATTCAAATTTAAATCCGCTAATATTTGCGTATTTAAAAACCAATTACATATACTTCGACTGATTGGTGTATTAAATACAATTCAAATGAAGATTAAGATAGAGATATAGTACTGATTTAAGCATCAAATTAAATGTAAGGGCTGGTTTCTCCAATACGGATTTAATAATGGTTCAGGATTTAACCTACCCTTTTGCATAGGCTCCTGAACCACCATTAAATCTGTCTTGGACAAAAACCAGCCCTTAGCGCTGCAATGTAAGCAGCCTCTAGAATATTATCTTTGAATCCAAGGGCTGTACATCTAAATTTGAACACAAGAACCAGGCCAAACTTTCACAAATTCAATAATCACACTATTTTTTCTTGTAAACTTTCAACAGAAATTGACAGCGTATTTAATTCAGCCCAATCCATTTCACACTCTAGTGGCCCGACAGTATCGATACACAGGCAATCTTAAGCTAGGGAATTAAGACCTGAGGATGCGACGGATAGGATAAAGTTAAGGGTGTGTCCATGGCTGCAAATGAGCACAATGGCTGCATAAGCGGGGAATGCGGCCACAAAACGTGAGTGCGTGAGTATCAATATATTATAATATGAGTATCGATGTATCAATATACCAATCATTCTTCAATTAACACAAACTACAAACCGTGAGAATGAGCGCCTCGCCCTTGTACACCCTCAGCTCGTTCTCAAACTGGGCATAGATTGGATCCGGGTAGACGCCGAATCCTGATTGGACAGACGGAAAGTAGGTCGCTAGGTCGCGAACAGACTCGACATCGTCCATTGTGAAGGAGAGAGAGTAAGGGGCGGCAGACCGGCGAGACTTTAGTCTGGTACCGGGAGTAGGGAGGACAGTGGGGGAGGGGCAGTGAAGCAGCGTGCTAGACTGCGCAAAGCACTGCAACACAAACAGAGCAGAGTAATGACAATAATAATGATAATAAGTTTAGAGTCTGTTTCAGCGTTCGTACATTCATTACGGGATCTCAAGCAAATCTTAGATTGGATTTAATAGATGTACGGTACCTTTACTTTACTTTACCTATGTACTTTTTCTTGACCTTGGCCTAGAAAGATAGTTTAATGGTAGCCATACCTGCCATGTGAAGACACTTAAAAGCTGTAATAAGTTGTCTTAAACCAGTTAACGAGAACTGAAGCAATGTGCTTAACAATGGGTTCAATTTAATTTTGCGCCACTTTAGCTTTCAAAGACAGAAAATAACACCACAAGCCAATCATGCATAATGAATACGACACCGTCTCGGCATTCATTACACTAAAAATCTGCAACATGATAATGACGGCATTTTGCTAAATGCCATTTCAAACGGCATTTTATTGAATGCCCGTTTCGACATCCAAATGACTCAAAAATATCTGAAATAATATCAATTTATATGCTCAACGCAAGCATAAAATTCACAGCGCGAGTTTAAACTGATATATCGGATTTCTTTTAAGTTCATAAAGTGAGTGCCGGTACAATACCTCCGATGTGTAGCGGTGCGCGTCACTCTGTACGTGCATCAGCGGCTGCTTGATGCAGTCCAGGTCCGTCCCACTAACAGCTATAACCCTGCCACCACTGCAAAACAACAATGTCATCCAATACCCAGTAGTTTAAATGAGTACAGAGATTTTGATACAAGAGCATGACGTCATCTAGCCAATCGGTGCGGAGAGATTTAATCTGGAATCTACAGCATTTCATGAAGTGTGATTGGTCGATGAGATCCGTATCTCGGATTATATTCCAACACTCTTTTTCTTTATTATCCTAAATTTTTTGTTACTAAGACACATCAAAATACAAATCAAATAGTACAACTCAACAAAGCAACGAGGCGAACAAAAAGAGATAAATCGCCGCAAACAGGATTTAGCCCATGCATACACCCAACCCCTATAGTAGCTTACATGAATAGTGGCAGAATTAAAGCTACAAACATTCAAAATAAACAAACCGCTGTATACAACGGCTATGCAAACAAGCCTCTGTTGAACTACCAGATAAAAGCTTTAAATCGCAGAAGTTTTAGTTCCATCGTCATGAATCAGACATGGACAGTTTTTGTATCATAGGCGGTTTTGAGAAAGAGTTTAACTCATTTGCTGCATGATGAAAAGAAAACTCTACTTAAACTCAATCAAAATTTTACGCGATTATAGCAGCATTGCGGATATAATCGCAATGAAAAAATATAGTAGTAGTTCAGTTAATCTCAAATCTCAATGTTGAGTTCAGACGCATAATATGTAATCAAACCGCATCGTAGTAGAATCTGAAACATTCTTCTCATTCATATTTATGCTGAATGAAAACAAGCGGATCAAAGTTGGGATGCTCTAGGGTCAGGCTAATGAGAGCCCTAACCAAACCCACCTCTTGAAGGCCGTGAGTGGCTGTATGCGAGAGATGGTCGGATTGTCCGTGTACTCAAACTCAAAGTTTGTCTGGCGGATGACGTCATCAAAGTGGACTGCGACCCGGTACACTGCCGAGTCGGATACGGGCGGAGTGACGCAGACTAAGTAGGTCGAGTTGAAACTTTCCCTGAAAAAAATTCATATGTGAGGCTAGTGGATTTTTTGGCTAGTTTTCTGCATCTAAACTTACCAGATTTTTCTCTTTAAATCAAAAAGATTCTTGAGTTAAAGTAAAACTTAAATTCTATATATCAAACTTAAAAACAGTTATGAAGCTGTTTAATTTACACATACCTGAAACAAAGAAAAAAAAGCCTGAAAAGACTTAGGTCGATCATTGCGCAGCAGTCTAGCTAGCCTTGGCTCTATTTTGCGTTAGTTTTGATCTTTAAAAATTAAAATCTAAAATCTTTCTGTAGGCTACATTTCAATGTTCATTTATGTTAGGCCTACATTACAATTGGAGTCTCCTTTACCTGAAGCCATTTTAAATTAAATAAGCGACTGAGCAGATAATATTGTACTCTCATGCATACATGTGCCATATCTTGAGAGTCTATGTATTAAACTAAGTTAAACTTGTGTGTAAGTTAGCATTTTAAATTGCACAACCAAATACGTCATGAGAGAAGAGGACTAACTGGTCGAGTTCACAAGGCAGGTCCTCGAGCATGGCTTGTACCACCCCCCCAGTATCGAGGTGGTGACCCTCAAAGGTCAGGCGAGTGCCTCCGGCCCTCGGACCGATGTCCGGGTACAGGCGCGTCACGTTTGGGTTCTAAACAGAATATGACAGCTAGCGATGAAAAGAGAACGCGTACAAATTGATATTCATTTGAGATTGTATTTCAACGCGCTATTATTGTTTTATACAGCGATACTACGCGGAAGGCCGAAAGGACGCGATCTTCGATCACAAGATACTGTAACTCGTCCAAAAGTTTCTAATTTGCAGCACAATTCAATAGTTTATGTTGTAAGTTCAAGTTTCAATTATTACCAGGCATGGGGTGAAATGCTTTCGGTGCTTGCTCTAAGTACCCGCTTCAGTAATAATAGCCGTAAATCTAAGGATCTGATCCAATGGATGCACGAAACACTGATTTCGGACATGCACAAAAAAATACAAGCAGCAAAATAAAGTCAAAGTTTCACTGACGTCATTTTTCCGCTTGTATATTTTCCATGCATGCATAAACTCGTGCATGCATAAATTAGTGCATGCATAAACTCGTGCATGCATAAAATCGTGCATGCATAAAATCACGATTTATGCAAAGTTGGTCGTAATGAGAGATTGTAACGAGAGTCAAAATGCGTTTTATTCATTAGACACAAGCTAGTTTTAAATAATATCAGCACTCCCGACTGGAATTCATGTTTAGAAGCTCAAGTTAAAAGTGAGGTCAATAACTAGCGACAAACCTGGAAAGTGAAGGTCGCCCGACTGACGACACTCGACTCTCCGAGCGTGACGACGACACTGCCGCTGACGTCATGCGGCACTCGCGCAGTGAGACAGACTATCCTGCAACAGCAGTGACATTATGGCGGTGAGACAGACTATCCTGCAACAGCAGTGACGTCATGGCGGTGAAACAGGCAATCCTGCTACAGCAGTGACGTCATGGGAGACTTTTGATATTTAGTTTAATTTACAAGCAGACTAATTCATTGCACATAATGCAATATACAATATATGTCCGTCAAAATCCCACTCAACAGCTGAAATGATAACACACATAAATACTAATAGCTAACCCGCATGCGAAAGCCAATTGATTGTAATCCAACCCAGAAGGATAATCCAACCCAGAAGGATAATCCAACCGAGAAGGATAATCCAACCCAGAAGGATAATCCAACCCGGAAGGATAATCCAACCCGGAAGGATAATCCAACCCGGAAGGATAATCCAACCCAGAAGGATAATCCAACCCAGAAGGATAATCCAACCCAGAAGGATAATCCAACCCAGAAGG
>JAQIWG010001220.1:0-25760 GCA_034695025.1 Chamaedrilus cognettii
ACCTGGGGCATGGTGAGTTTGGCGCAGAGGTCGCAGATGCTGTCGATGTCATCCTCGGTCTTGCGTGCCTGCAACAGCTGCGTTGCCTCGATGATGGGTTCGAGGACGTCCACCACGCCGCTGTCCTGAAGCCGGTTGTCCCTCAGCCAGTTCTCCAGCTGACTCAGGTTGTACCTGCACCACACGTCGACCAGACAATGACAATAATAATAATAATAATAACCAAGCCAATTTCCTACAGCACCATTACAAATGTCCAGGAACAAATCTAGGGCGCTTTACAATAACTCGTACAAAAATACGTGGATAGGAGTTACTCCGCTCTTATGACATGCATCTCGGGGAGCTCTGGGCTGCAGGCCAATTCTGGTTTTTCCTGGCAAGCGAGGAGGTTAGACAATGACGGAAAATGGTGAAAAAAAATCAAGCGATTAAACAATATCTCTATCTTGGGCTTTAATCCCTATCACCGCTTTATACGTGTCGATGTACTGATTGAGGTTAGATTGAGGACCATGTGAATTTTTTTAAGTTGTACACGTAGTCATATTACCGCATATAGTATTATATCAGCATAAGCATTAGCAGCGGAGTAAACGGTCAAGTAGGCTACTGCGCTAACATTAAACTTATTTACCGTTCAATGCCTTGATGACCTGAATGCTATAGGTGGCGCTACCTGATCTGCATGCCCTTCATCCAGTGACACATGTTCTTGCGCAGTAGCAGGTTGTTGAGCGCATTGGCGCATATGAAGTAGAACAGCTGCACACAGCAACACACCAACATCATATGAAGTAAATAACTGCGCAGAAAAACGCATCAACATTATGTTGAACAGACTGTGTGCTACATCTGACAAGGATGCACAATTAAATATTTTCATTCAAAAGAAGCACTTTGAATATATAGAGGATCACCAGCAATCTCAGTATTACACCAGTGTCATTAGATCATGCTCCTATCCATGACCGCAGTTCTGCCTTACATAACGCAGCCTAGAGGTCAAACAACATAGCCTACCTGTTTGAAGAGCTGCGCGACGAGGTCTGTGTCGACAGCGTGCAGCACCAGCACTTGCATGATTTCATCCAGCTGCATACAACACGTTTACTGCACACCGTGAACATGATTATCATCCAGCTACATATAGCAAACTTATAGCACATAGTCCGATGACATCATCGTTGGATATTTGAGCAGATTCTACTCAACTCAATCATAATCAGCAGACCAAAAACACTCAAAGTTTTGCAAGTAAAATTAATTGATAACGCGAAGTAGCTTCATAAGTCAAATCATTTAGAAATCTACTATAGTATCACTTAAATAGAGAAAGCCGACGCACAGTTTTAGTGAGCAGTTCCGGGGTGAAGGTCGGCGCTTCCTCGTCCTTGCTCGGAGCCTTGCTCAGCTCCCGTCTAATGCCCGACTGTTTGCCGGTCGTCAGGCCCGATATACCCTCATTGTCCAATATTGCACCAACTGAACGGATTGCATAAAAAATACACATTATCTATGAATTGTGATAGAAATGATGTATTTCAACTGGACAAATCACAAAGGGAAAAACAGCATCATAATTTGCATGGAAACATCAGGCTTTTTTCTGTCATCAGGATATTTTTTCTCCCACACACTAGACAAACAACAGATATCGGACAAAGGATCCATTGAGATCTGGAGAGGAATCAACCAATCACAGGTTGGATCTAGACGCCCAGATTTAGCATCAAGCATTAGATCAGCTAGCATAAAGATCTAGAGAGGAACCGACCAATCATAGGCTGTGCTGAGATCTAGAGAGGAACCGACCAATCATAGGCTGTGCTGAGATCTAGAGAGGAACCGACTAATCATAGGCTGCGCTGAGATCAAGAGAAGAACTGACCAATCATGGGTTGGATCTGAGCCTCGACGAGCTTGATGAAGAGCTGGTAGACCCAGACACCGAGGTCGTTGAGGATCTGTCGGTACTCTCCAAGGTCAAAGTTGCGCAGACACTGCTCGTTCTGCTTGGGCGTGTTGTCCGCCTGGAAGGACTTCTCGCCGCTGTACTGCTTGAGGCAGTTGAGCAGGCAGCAGGTGTTGGCCAGCCAGGCCGTCACCACCTCAGGGTCCTCCTGACGCTTCTGCGCAGCCACATCGCAAAACCAATAGGCTACTTATAATTACTTAGTTTATAACAAATTCCTGCAGTTAATTTGTTCGTTGTTTCTCTGAATTGAATGTTTTATCTTCGTTCTTCAATCATCAGCGCTCTGCTACATGGCAGGCCGATAGTGTTCAACCTTCCAGCCATTGAATGAATTGTTCAGTAAGCTGAATGTATAGTCTTAGAATTATTGCGTGCTTCAAGTAAACTGCAGTTTTAGGAAACTTTGGCAATTGACTTCAGGAAAGAAAGAAACTTGAGCATCATTGTTTAGTCGCCTTTTGTTACAATCTGGGAACTAGAGATTGATTTATTCTACATATACTTTAAAAAAAAATTAAAAGTCTATCACAAAATCGTTCCTAGCGTTCAAGAGATTTCAAAATTATGAAACGCAAACTGCTACGTTATATCAATAGTAATTTACGTATAAAGCGAATGGTAGTACCTTGACGACTTTCTTGATGCCGTTGATGGCATTGGTGAGCAGGCCGCGCACCTTCTCGTCGTTGTTCATGTAGTCAGTGTGACGCATGCACATGAAGAGAATGAGTGCGGGCAGACCGGGCTTGTGCTTGAGCATTGTCTGTGGTCTGAGGTCTGCACACACACACGGCCATCAAACGCTAGCAAGCCTACTGTTGTAGTTGTGATGGTGATGCTTCACGTTTCAGAAACTGGGGAGAGAAATTACAACAAGCACTCCGCCAAATAAAATGTTCACACGCAAATCGTAAGTGGATAATAGCGGCTAGTAAGTAAAACGTGCTAAAAGTCATCAATTTAGTAAGTATTAACCCCCATATTTCTCTTTCAAAATATAATGACATATTTCTTTAACTTAAGTATTTGTCAATGGTAACATTATTGTTGATTTCATAGCAGTATTTGCTCGAATTCATCGACTAATATCTCCCCCCAAAAAAAAGTGGCCGCACAATCTCCAGCAATACAAGATCTAAATACCAGAACTCTATACAGGAACAGTCTTCTGGTATGCTCTAATTAAATCTCAAAAATGTTCAGATATTGATAAACCTTCAACAGGATACGAATCAATGATTTGAATAAGCGGAAGATGGATCGAGTTGACAGACCGAGGATAAGGTTTTTGATGAGGAGGGGCTCGTCCTCCGTGCGGTACTCAAACATCCCGTTACACTCGCGCATGTAGTGCTTCACCGCAGGGAGGCCCGACGCTTCCGCGGCCAACTCGCGCTCCAACTCAGCGTTCGCCTCCGACACTGACACGCAAACATACAAAACACACACATTCACAGCCAGAGTGCTACAAAAGACTCTGAAATGAAATAGTTCATAATATTCTTGATGATCGTCAGTGTTGAAGGCCCCATATACATATTATACTTACCAAATCTGACAAGGAAAAAAGATGTTCTAGTTTACTAAAACATTTTCACTCTCTATATCTATTGAGATCTTATAGGATGTTTTCTTATAGAACAATGCATCTTATGTATCATAACATGTATCCTATCTACTGCATGAAAATGATTCATGTTCTGATAACAATATAGTGTATTATAGCTACTCGCATAACAGAAATTACAGAACACTACGAAACCTATAACACTGCATTTTTTAATTGCAGAAGATGGACGAAGGAGCTATATGATACTGACCGTCGGTGCTCTTCAGTCTCTTGGAGTAGATCTTCAAAGCTCGTTTTAAGTTCTTGACCATATCCTCCAGCTTATCATTCTGCTCTCGGAACGTCTGCAGTGAAAGAATATGTGCAACTATGGAACTTTCTTACCAGATGGCCTATATTTTCATACTTCTGCATCCTACTTAAATCTGTCATCTGTTCTAAACAATGCAAAGGGAAAAATAGCACAAGGATAAATTATTTATCATTTGAATGCCCAGATCACCCCAATACAATTTTGTGAATTTTAAACTACTCAAACACTCGTAATTTTGCCAAAATAAATTACCAGAAGTATATTAGAATGGCTAAACAATGCAACTGCATCCTTAAATAAATTAGTTTACGTGTAGAATCTATGCAGACCAGGTTCTCGCCCAGCAGACGAGTGATCTCGAGCTGTATAGTCGCTTCAAGCCTCGCGTCTGGACTCGCTGCCAGCGTCTGCACCACACAACAAACATGGACCCGCTTTAATTGCGCCGCTTTACTATCACTCATTACATTTATCATTTAATACAGCATAAACACAAAATAAACAAGCATACAATAAACAAACAACGCACAACTAATATTCTATATTTCAATGCCATATAAACATCATGCCGCAATAAAAAACTAAAAAAAAAAAAAATTGTCAATAAAATCCAAACTATATTATATAATAGTGCCGTCGTATATGTTTTGCATTCAGACAGCAAACACCTTGCATTCAGACAGCAAACACCTTGCATTCAGACAGCAAACACCTTGCATTCAGACAGCAAACATCTTGCATTCAGACAGCAAACACCTTGCATTCAGACAGTAAACATCTTGCATTCAGACAGCAAACATCTTGCATTCAGACAGCAAACACCTTGCATTCAGACAGCAAACATCTTGCATTCAGACAGCAAACATCTTGCATTCAGACAGCAAACATCTTGCATTCAGACAGCAAACACCTTGCATTCAGACAGCAAACACCTTGCAATCAGACAGCAAACACCTTGCATTCAAAAGCGTAAAAAGAAGAGTCATCTCTGACCTGAGTGCTCAGTTTGAGTTGTTTCTCCAGCTCTGCCTGCAGCTCCTCGTTGCGCTGTGTCAGCTCAGTCTGGCGGATCTCAAACACCTTCTGCATGCGCTGAAGCTCCTTCTCCAACAACCTGCACACAAATCTGGAATTGTGGAACTGTGGCAGAAGCTGTGCTTTAACAATGCATCTTGTAAACTGTTCATCCATTCATTATGATGCTCAAATGATAGCCAAATTATGGGCACACAAAATAAACAGAATTGACAGAATACAGATCATCAAAAAAGTCAAGGTTCTATTCTCATTAAAGATCTACGTCAGGATGCATTTCTTTAAAAAATATTTAGACATTATAGAGGGTACAATGACTCTATATAGTCTTTATTGCTCAATGCCAAACTAAAAAATACTGCCAATTTCTAAAAAAAATTTACGAGCTTCCGACTTACGTTTAATAAAAGTTTAATAAACACTTACGTGACTACAAATGTTTCAATATCACAAAGAAGAATGCGCTTACGTGTTGAGTTCCTTCTGCGTGCGGTAAGCCATCTCAAGCTCCCCGTCCTCGTTGATGAGGTTAGTGTCCCCCCCGCCCCCGCCCCCGCTGTAGGAGTCCCCGGCGAGCCGCGAGAGCTCCTTAGTCTTGGAGGCGAGCATGGTTCTGAGCCGCACGCCCTCTGTCTGACGCTGCTTCAACTCCTCCCGCAGCGCTGCAAACTGGTCTAAACACACACAGGAAAGTGGTCTTAAAGTTTGAGTTCACCCTGTACAATTTAGGTGTACAAGAAGTTACGTTAATATACCATGTTGAACCAAAGAATCAAACCTGATGTAGCCTGTGAGCATTAAAAACCAAGCAGTCACAAATGCTTAGTTCTCCCTGTAAAGGACTCAAGTTAATCGACTAAATTGTTTAATGTGATCTTGCTTGCTTAATAACACACAGAACACAACAGTGAGAAATTTTTAGATCACTACGTAGGCCATATACAAATTTATATAGTTACACCTGAACAGCCAGATAAGGAAAACGTGATACGCACAAGCACGCAGTGATATTTTTAGTTGACACTGTACATCTCAACTAAAATTATACAAAAGTATGTTACAACAACATTTATATTACCTTAATAGAACTTAGGAAAAAGCACCCGCGCACTTCAAATAGATCCACAAAACACTGAACAGACTACACGTAGTTATAAGATCCATGCTAGTCAGAATAATACATTGAGCGGTTTAGATCAATGCCAAACACAAAGTGACGCACCAAGCAGCTGATTGGCCGCGACCTTGGTCTTCACGCCCTGCATGTCGAAGCTGACTGCGCCCTCTGCAACGGCCTTCTGGAGTTGCGCGAGCTCATGCTTCACGCGCGCGCTTTCAAGCTCCAGTTCCTGCACCTGAATCACACGCAGCACAGCACATACAGCATACCAGCATACTTCTCTAGAGCTGTGTGAGCTCGTGCTTCACACGCGCACTCCCAAGCTCCATGAGTACCACATACCGCCGACAACGCTCAGAGTTCAACTTGGGTTCACTCTGTATCTAATGTACAAATCGCAATATTCGAACCTCAACTGATCTGAAAGCATCCAAATATAACGCAATCAGAAAATCCCAACAGCAAGAAGAACTCAGCAAGGTTCAAATAATATTAGATCGCTATCATTAGCGGTCACTAATGAAAGCTCATTCACCGCTATCATTAGGGGTCATCGCTCTACAACAATAGTATCCACACTTTCACAAAAGCAAGCAAAGAATGCTAAAACAAAATAGATGGCACACAATATTTCAAACATTCTTCAGTGAGAGGCATCCTTGTTTTTATCCAGGTTTCATCACCCCAGGAGGGCGCCCTACCCGGTATGCGTCGTAGATGTCCATCTCGGGGTGGTCGGCGAAAGATCCGCTGCAGATCTCAGAGGTGAAGTCCCTCCGGTCGAGCTCGAGGCGCAGACGAGCCTTCAGGCGCTCGAGGTCTCTAATGCGCTGCTGCTGCAGGGTGACCAGTGACACTTCCTTCGGCTCCAGCAGCGCAGGCTGCACACACATCAACACGTGGTGTAACGAAAGTCTCACTGGTCACACTGCTGCTGCAGGGTGACCAGAGAGACTTTCTTCAGCTCCAGTAGCGCAGGCTGCAGACAACGAACATGCACCGTAATGTAAGTACATTATGCAGAATTAATAATATCAATAATTCACAATCTAAAAAATTAATGCCATTGCATCAAAAGAGACCAAGAGATTTTCTAAATATGCAACATTCAATGGTGGCTCAGTACACTCACTACACTCACTGCACTCACTACACTCACTACACTCACTGCACCCACTGATCAAAGACAGGTTAACAGCACAGCTACGAATCTCATGAATATGACTAGAATCCAATGAATACAATGCAGCATTACAACATATCCCACACAAACAATACCATTTAACTTTATAATACTTGTTATGCAATGAACCTGCACAGCCTGGGCAGGGGCCTCTGCAGTGCCCGGGGGCTGCAGCTGTTTGTCGAATGCGACGCCGTCCAGTCCGTCTCTCTCCTTCATCTTGCGTCGTGTCGTTCCATACCCAGGGTCCTGGCCATCAACATGTGACTATATACGTGATTTACAACCTTCCAGTTCATCAATATTTTTGAAAGCATTGCCAAATGTTAATGACAAACGCACCGTCTGCGATTTTCTGATCGCAAATTCAAAGGCAGAATGCATTTTATAAGTGTATAATGCATCATACAATGATCGTAATTGTGAGTAATTCCAAAGACTTTTTGTTGTATTCAAGTTCAAGATAGTGGCTACAAGTCTACTAAAGTCAAGTTACCCTTGTAAATAAGCGTGAAGGTTTAGGGCTCCTTACATCTATAATAACTTAAGAGAATTTCCATACCAAATATTCTAGCATCAATTTTTATTTCTATTGTTATTTAATTTCGATCAGTAAATATATTGAAAAGTAATGACTATTTCAGATAATAGCCTCGTTATTATTGGGCTAGTATCCGAAATAGTCATTAATATTAATTTATTAAACTATTAATTAACTCACGTCAGTTTTGTCGCCGGCGCTGTTCTCCGAGTCGACGCTCATGTTGCTGACGTTGGAGGGGGAGCGGCTGAGGAAGGAGGCCCCTCCTCCCCCCCCGGGAGCGAGGTGTAGGTGCATGTCGTGCTGCAGATTCTCCAGCCGCTGCTGCAGGCGGGAGTAGTCGCGCACGAGCTTCTGGTGGTGCACGCGCTCCGACTCAAACTCGAGGCGTAGCGCCGCGTTCGTCTCCTCCACCTTCTGCTTGAGCAAACCTGGGCAGGGAGGGAGAGAGAGGGGATAGATGGTGCTTGTTGTTGTCGAATGAAATGATAATAAAATGTTATCATTTCAAAAACAAGTAGGCACATCTTTTATAAGCTGGGCGTCAGAAAGTTTCAGAAATTCGTTGAAAATTGCAACAAATCTGAAGTGACAAGAATTTGAATTGAATCAAAATTAGCCATGCTCGCTAATTTCGGGTGGCATAGAAGAATTACAAACGGCAGAAGATGCTTGTACTGTTGTAGATGTAATGCTGAATTGGCAGACTAGCAGTAATGACTTAAGGATCAAAAATTACATCAGCTGATAACATACAAGGCACTCAAGTTATTTACAATAAGGTGCATTGATGAACAGTACACAAGACAATTAGCCTGAACTGCGCATGATGTCACATTCAAATCTTGAAGTGTTTCAATGTGAGATTATATGATGTACATTATGCATAAGGCGCAATTGCGCAATCGAAAGACAATAAGCACAAGTGCAGCACAAATCGAACCTGCCAGTATTGGGGGCGTCAAGTCCTCAGGCAATCCTGCCAGCATGTACAAAAGGCACCCAAAATGTTCAAAGTCATATTTACACAAGGTGTAAAACATATCGTTGCTCACCGTGCTACCAGCGACAGCTTAAATTTGATTTAAATTAAAAATATTCCATATCATACGGCAACTTTGTTGCGCACAAGACTGCAAAAGAAATAAAAATATAAACCGTGAGGTCAGGCAAAAGCACAAACCGTCGAGGTCGGCGTTTCGTTTCTGCAGAGCATCCTCCACCTGCTCCAGCTGACCCTTCAGCCAGACCTTCTCCTGGCTGAGTGTACCAATGATCTGTAAAAACACAGGGTACAAGCTTAGACAATGACTAAATTTTATAACCATTACAACAAAAAGAGATACCAAAACTAACTAACAAAATGTTCATGTACCGATATGTTAACAATGACTGCCTTAAAACTAGCCGTTGAATTAGTAAAAAAATTAGCTAACTGACTCAAAATGAAACAGTAAATAACACCTTTGTACTCATTCATAGAATCAGATAATAAGAACACTTTAAAAAAGGAAATTGCTTCCTAGCTAAAAATTCTAGGGTCCAAAATGTTTAGGGTCTAGAAAAGACAATAAATCTCTAAACCCTGACATTGCTTCCTAGACCTTTGTCGGCGCTTGAGTCGAATACAAACACAAACCCACTACAACCAAGGATGGCAGGCCCACCTCGTCGGTCTCCTTGCGCAAGTTGTCCTTCTCCCCGCCCACCCTCTCCCGCTCCTTTCGCTCCTCCTCCAGGCGCGCGCTCAGCTCTGCGACCTGCTGCTCCAGCTCCTCCACCCTTCCCGCACTCAGCTTGGACGTCTGCTGCGCACCGCGCAGCCGCGCCACCTCCGTCTTCAGCTCAACAGTCTGCACCTGCTCCTCCTTCAGCGTACCCACTTCCTTGGCCTGGTACCACAAAAGAGTTACATATTGATCTGATAAGGAGGGAAGGGTGGGATATAGACTACATGTGTACAGCAGACTAGACACACATAGGTAATATCTGCGTCTGAGTAGGTCAATCCACATTAAATTATCTTGATAATTTAATTTTCAGAATCTGATGCTACTTCAATATCATTGAAATGATGTACTCTACAACTCCATAACTATATGAATAATTAAGCACAAAATATATATTACCATGGTTCAATAGATATAAGTAGGCTCTTAGCAACTATCTTTCAGCGTCTGCCCAGTGTCTATAATCACAAAACACTGCATCACCCTTTCATCCAGTTTTTGCTGCAGCTCAATGATCTTGTTCTCGAGACCCTTGGCAACGTTCTTCATCTTCTCCATCGACCGAGCCTCGATCTGTGACATGTAATCAAAATTGACTAACAAGTCGTTAGTCTAACTCCAACATATAAGTAACCAATCACAGGCTAGCTCCAACATGTAATAAGTTACCAATCATACATGTTCAGAAAATGATGCACGATACAAATTCAAACTTCAATTAAAATTCAATAAGTCCAATTTTTTCAAATCAAGTTTAATTTCATATTTATTACACATCTTGCGAGACTGAGTTTCAAGAATAAAGGAACCTAACATTATAAAACAAGAAGAAATAATTCGCTTGTCTTGCCCTTAAATTTTTCAACACATAACGGGCGATCTAATTTTAACAAAGGAATGGGGAATATCCCAAATGAAAAAAATACTCAGAAGAAATCATAATTTTCCTGCTTTGAGTTGCACAATCAGTCTGTGTGCCATAATCTCAAAATCTAAAAAAAAAAACAAGAAGAACAGAAGAAGATGCATGCCTTGAGTTGTTTGAGCAGCCTGCGCGCGATGCGCCTGCGCACGTGCGCCTGCAGCAGGACGATGCCGCGCTGGACGCGCTTGAAGTGTCTGCGCGCCGCCCAGCCGCGCACGCAGCGCTGGATGCATGACACCTTGTGCGCCATGCGCGCCGCCATGAACTCGTGCCGGCCAATGATCGCGCGCGCAAACGACTGCAACAAAAATTATAACATTGATAGAATTCACAGTCGACAGGAGCAATTATTCTTGTAAGCTGCGCCGCTGCGCCATAGCGCACCTCTGAATATGCGCAGTGCACATATCCCTTGCAGCAATGCGCAGTACACATATCCCTTGCAGCAATGCGCAGTGCACATATCCCTTGCAGCAATGTGCAATGTTAACCACATTTTACAGCTATTATCCTAACTTTGCATATTCATGCATTTAGCCAGATTCAAACTGTCATCGTTCGTTGCCCTTGTCATGAGATCAGCGTAGCATGAAAACTGGATTCGTTATTCGACTCCATTGGTTTAGCAATGGACTGTTGGCTTGTTGCTCAATTGGCTTACCGCCTGAGAGGAATCGTTGTGCAGAGGAACCAGGAGAATAAAAGGAAATAAGTTAAAATAGAAGCTAAAATACGAGATGAGGTTTTAAAGAACTGTCTCGACCTGAATGTAGATGATTGACTTGCGGATGCGCAGGTATTTTCGCCGCTGTCTGAAGCGCAGCCAACAAGCGCGAATCCTCGTCGCAGCACGGGTTTGACGCAGGAACAACGCATGCCTGTCAACAGTTACATCTAACGATTGAATCATGAAACTTAATTGAAAAGTCAATCGTCTATTTTTACACATTGATACATCACGTCCTACTTAAATAAAACAGTTTATTATGTAATGTTTACTACATACATTTATTCACCAACAGCAATTTATTCAGACTCCCTTACATTCCTCAATGTATCTCATAAAGGTACAGATGCAAAATATTTGAGAATAAAACTGCATTCACAAGATCTAGGATAGAACGTAGGACTTGATCAAACTTAGTTCTTTCTAATTACCACAAATCACAGCCACAACTACTAACCACAAATAACTCATTCCAGTTTCGGAAGACCGCAAGCATTCCCTTCAAATTCATTCTATACCCCTCCCCCACTTTCAGATTTCTTGATAAATATGAGTAAGTAAGTCACCTCCTAGCGAGCAGGCCACGCCCAAACTTCTGCACGAGCAGCGCCATGCGGCGTATCTTGACGTAACGCCGCCGCGCGAGCCACCCCCGTACGCGCTTCTGAATAACGACGCTGCACGCACGCAGCCGGTCCGAACGCAGCTTCTCGAGGTACGCCACCTGGCCCGCGCGGAAAAATATCTTTGTCTTCCCGAACTGGTACTTGTCACGATCCTGCATTAAAAATCATAAAGGATTAAAATTCCATATAAATTTCAGTAATTTTAAACTATTCAAAGCGATAAAAAGAGTCCACATTGTCATGAGGTCTTGCTTTTTCTATCACAAGGCGTAACAAGGATTCCAGGTGTCATTGTAAATTGCTTTTCATGAGGAAATGTCAAAAGAATCGCTTCATTACTGATACCCTAGCAGTGTCATGCATGAAATTTATCATATAATTATGTATCATTGTATCGCACATCACGCATCGTATGTATCACGCATTTTATTCATTCTTCAAAGACCATGACAAAAGACAATAAATAATTAAATTGCAAAGCATGCTTCAAGGCAAAGCAGGTTTTTTCACTGGAATGTGATTATATTACTTGATGACTCACTGAGATCAGTTTGTTGAGAACGTTTTCACAAGTCTTCCTCGTCTCGTTCTTGACGATGTCCTTAGACACGGCAAGCACTCGATAACGCTTGAAAAAATCTGCATAAGTCCACCTACAGCAAAAACAGCTTACTATTTTAGCAGGGCATTATGGTCTGTCAATGAATTCATCGCAATCTGTGAAAATGAATCTGATGAGCAGTAGTCCTGTTGTGCCACAGCAACACATCGACAACAACAAGTCTCATTATCAAATAGGGGAGTCAAATGGTGCATCAATTTGTTGCCGACAAGAAGTTATTAGGTTCACAAGGAGTTAAATTCTTCAAATTGCAATATGACATGATTCAGTTCAGAAACAAGATTGTGATCCAATAGAGAAACCAAGAAATGGTTCAGAGCTTGCCTTGAGGGATAGCCTGCAGCGCTGATGCGGACCGTCTCTAGAACACCACAGGCTCGCAACTGCTGCACTGCTCTGATTGGCTCAAATCTGTGTCACAGCCACTTCACTAATTATAAGAAAACAATTCTAAGCAAATATTAGCCTCATGTACGTCACAAATCCAGAACCACCATGTTTGTCTCGATAAAACTGGATAAAATAAAATCATACGCTATATATTCTTCCCCTGCGAGTTTAAGGACTGCGTAGAGTAACGAAGACTATTACAGTCTGGTTCTGTGCCTCGGCTTTACCAAGTGCAGAACCGGCCCCCCCCCCCTTAAGTCCCCTTTTACGACCCGCCCGGGGAGCTCTGAGCTGCAGGTGAATTCTTTGTTCCCCGATCTGCAGGGGTTTGCACGCTATATAAATTAATTGAATTAAATTATCATAGTTGTCGTGCGGATATTAAAATAGTGTAAAAGGCTTTGTAACAAAATTCAATAAAACAGAACATCATTAAAAGAGAATATTTAGTTGAAAGTTGAGTCGCGCTGACTTGAATGCGGTTTTGTCGTCGTTAGGTTTGATGCATCGGACGTAGTGCGGCGTGGTGGCAAACAGAGTCTCCATGAGGATGTTCAGGGAATCATGAAACTACAACAGCCAAGTGCATCAAATACTCATCAGAATATACAACAGTCAAGCAATCACATATTGTCAATAAAGTCTTCTATTATGCCACCAATTTAAAAAACGTATTTTATTCCAACAGCGACACACAAGCCTACATTCTCAACCACTACAAAATCAACTTTATAAAAGGGTGCCACATTGAATAGCCTGATAGCATTCAATAAATACCACATGCTTTCAATAAACGTCAGCAAGATTTGAGCAAGCAATGATATAATCCACAACGCTAAAAATGAAATTAATGAACATAAAATTACAAAACAATACAACGCATGTCATGAAAACTTAAAGCAATAGTTCATATAAATTAACACTCCAGTCGATCCAAATGTGACAGTCCAACAAGAGGAACTCTAACACTCCAGCTCACCTGAGACCCGACGGTTTTCCTGTGCTGCTTGCTCGCCTGTGTTGCCTTGGCGGGCGGCTCCTTGCCGGGGCGAACCATGCCGCCCCTGGGGGGGTTCGACCTGCCCCCCGCTGCTGCTGCTGCTTCAGGCTTCTCATTGAACAACTCTGCCAGCAGCTCGTACTGGCAGACACATCGAAACAGGATATAAATCATATTCAAAAAATCATAGTAAAGTGCAATTAAGATGTATGAAAAATATATAGCGTTATCAGAAGCCTTCCTTCAAGTCCTTATTTGCGCCTTCTTCAATCTCTTCTTCTTCAATCTCTTCTTCTTCAATCTCTTCTTCTTCAATCTCTTCTTCTTCAATCTACTTAAGCTCAAGTCACACATTGAATTTTAATTTTTTTCACTAACCAAGATAGTAGCCTCGTCTAAGTTTAAAATAAGAGAGAAATTGGAAGCCAAGTTAAACGCTACTATAGCCTCAAAAAGGCACCATGGTCCTATTTTCCCATCGTCTCCATCATAAATAACACATTCTGATGCCCATTATCTGTCAGGAACACAGCCGTACCTCGCTGGCCTTGAGGATGTTGATGTGCTCCTCGAGGACGGTGTCGCGGTTCTTCTCGATGAAGCCGTCGATCTGGTACTCGACGTTGTCTGCGAAGTGGTGGATGATGAAAGCGACGCGTGACATGCGCGGCTTCTCAAAGTGTTTGTTCTTGCCGTGCTTCGCGTACAGCTTCTGACACCAGTTCTCATCCGAACCGTTTGGCATCTGCACGCAAATCGACCAATCGGATATATTTTAATAATTTATTCAAATAAATAAGCAGCATCAGATGGTTGTTTTAAATTCCTCACTTGCATCACCAGGCGTGGATACAAGAGATCTGCCTTTTGGTAGTGCACTAGAGAGATGGAGAGGTGATTTCCATGAAGCTGTAGCAAAATACTTAATTTTTAACGAATTATTATTATTGTTAATCCTTTTGATTTGCTCTAGTATCGTCCATACAATCTGCATGCTACTTGAACACAACGTTCTTAGTGAACAACTTGTGAAACAAATCACGCTAATATAGGCAAATCTGCGACCCAAACATTGCAATTTTTTGGACGAATGCTTAGATGAATTTTTAAAAACATACCATAACTCACTATCTACAAAGATGCTCAAAGTATTAAAACTGAATAACGAAGAAGGCTCAGTTACTAGAAGGAAAGAACTTTCAAGATGCGCTGCATGAGAGAGCCGTACCTTGCACTCCTCGTCGAGCAGGTCGAGTATGCCGAGCTTCTCCTCAATGAGGTCGATGCAAGGCTGATTGTCGTAGAAGTCTATGAAGGACCACTCGATCTCTTCTCTCACATACTCCTCCTGCTCCAACTTGAACACGTGCTGCAACATGTGTCATATCAAAACACGCTGTAACATGACATCGTATTACACTAACGCACGCTGTAACACGTACTGCAACACACATCATTCCCAGTGCGCAGGATCACATCATAAACTCCACATCGCATTCACTCCATGCGCTTTCTTCCGTTGCGGATATCTTCAGAGTCGCGAAGCTTTTATACGCCCAGATAATAGCACCCGCTAATCCCAAGGTAATAGCGCAGGAAAACATGTCAGCATTAAGATCTGAAATAATACAATTGTGAAACGAAATCGTGTCAACGCAAGTGACAAGTTTTATGTGTTTAAAAGAAATGTACAATTTCCTGCCTGCAAGCAGTTGATAAATACTCTTTATCACTGTATTACAGTCCTGAATTTGTTATATTGATCTACAACTATTTGGACAATGAAATGCATTCTGTGCATACAAATTATAAACTAGACAGCTGAGTGGGATAGAGCAGGTACCCTGCAGAACTGCTGCTGTAGCTTCTCGTTGGCGTAGTTGATGCAGAATTGCTCAAAACTGTTGAACTCAAATGTCTCAAATCTACACAACAGTCAATGCATTAATTATTGTAGCAGCTTGTACATGTCGATCATCATACTTCTATTGTCAACTAAATATACAGTTCATTGTGTCACAACTTTAACTCATCTATAGAGAGTACAACTTACTTTAAAAGATTACCTTCATTATGCTATATTTAATTCATAGTCATATTGTTATCGCAGGCTGCATTCAAATTATTCGTTCACATTTTAGTAATACACCGTTACGACCGTAAACAAGGCTGACCCGTAGATGTCAAGGACGCCGATAAAGTTGGCCGTCTTGCTGGTGGTGGAGAGCGACTTGTTGAGTTCTGTGACGATCCAGAGGAACAGCTGCGAGTAGATGTGCTTCGCTAGAGCGTCGCGCGCAAAGTGCACCTATGACACAACCTTAATCTAGTCACACTCATGCCATTATCTTTAAATGACATTAATTGAGCATCTATTTAACTAATAAACTAACTTATTACTAGGCAGAAATGCAAGTATTATCTCCTATTCATTTGCAATAAAAGAGATTACAATAAATTGGAGTAACAAACAATGTATCCAAATGAAAATCACCCAAAATCATGAGCGAATGCTTGGAAAAATTCTTTTAAATTGTTATCAATTAAAGCAAATATGGGAGAACTTTGACATGTCAAGCATATTACTATTTTCTACGTTCATTCATTCTTCCGTTAGTTCAATAATTTACTTCCGTTCGACTGAGATTTGCTTTGAGCAAGAATTCGACAGTTTGAGCAGTTATGCGTGATTGTCCGTCGAGAGAACGACAATGACGTCAGTTGCGCTGATGGGTTCTTCTATGGCTGAAGAGGCCAATGGCCGATCGGCACGGTCTACTGCAGGTCAGGCAGATGTAGTCCGCTGATGGTTGCTGCGCGCTTTCGGTCTTGCCTTCTTTTGTGTTCGCTTTTCTTTCAGCACTAGGATTCTGCTGGCCTCAAACTGCGCTGCGCCAGACTTTTTCTTTCCTCGCCACACGACTCTATCGGTTGCGGTTTTTTTTCATTCGTCAGAGAGACCGCACACCTTAGTGCTTGTCTTGAGAATATCGCGATATCTCTCGTGTGTCCTCCCTGATGTCGTTTTCCTTGCTCAAGATTGGCAGTATAACACTCTCTGTGGCAGCCTACTCTCATCCATCCTGATCACATGTCCAACCCACCTCAGCTCCGACACAATAATTACGGCCCCGACACTCTGGATATTGACTCTTTGAAGGACGATGGTACTAATGCGGTCCTGCTATTTATTTCATTGCCAGAATGTATCGTAGGTGGCGCTGATGAAACTGCTCAACAGCTCTTACGTGTCTAAGATAATATAGCCACGACTCGCAGCCAACTAGTAGTGTTGTTAGCACCACTGCGCAATAGACTGAGATTCTTGTTCCAATGTTCATGTCATGTGAGTTCCAGAGTCTTATATACAAGCGACTTACAGTTGTACTGCAAGGGCCATTACCTGCGCCAGTGTGAGGGGGATGATGAGGACCTCCTGCGCTGACGTCATCTTCTTGTTGCACAGCCAGTAGCGCATCTGCTCCATGTCGATGCCCAGCAGCTTCGTCATCACCGGCAGATGCTTGTCGGCCTTCTGAATAAAGAAATACACGCATTGCTCGAACAAAAAGACATTAAAGCAGCATCAGCAATGATTTAACGTACGCAGACCTGCAATAATGTGTAAGTGATTCACAAGTGGTGCTGTGATTACATGCAGAGGATATGATATCACGAAGATTTGTCACCGTACATCCTACGTTACAGCAATGCAGTATAATTTTTTGTATTCCGATAAATACTTGCCGAGATGCGTGTCCAATATAAATAAAACCAGCATAATACTGATTCTATTTCCCCGCGCTTCTGATTTTATTTCAGGTGTCCATCTGTTAGACTAAAGCGGATTGGCTTTGAGCGAGAATTCCACCGTGAAAGTAGTTGAATTATGCAGCCTGTACCTGTGCCATGTGGAGCGGAATGAAGGGTTCATTCAAAATTTTCAACATCCATTGATGATTGAAGGCTGTCAAAGATGACATTGTGTTCTCACAGGTATGGCGCAGCTGTCGGGAGACTTGTCATCCTTCTTGAACTCAATGTTGCCGAGGTGCAGGATGCCAGCGAGGATGCGAAACAGGTTCATCTGCTTCACTGGGTTAATGCCTGCACCAGTCACATTTACAGATATATCTGGAAGCATATCAATCATTTCTTAGTTTCAGTTTGCAGTGCGTTGACTGCTTTCTTTTCTCAAGGATCTGGCTTCACGAAGGCATCAGTAGAACTCACAAATTGCTCAAGGTGCAGTCACGCATGATGAAACTTGACCAAATTGTGTTGCTTCTTCAAATATCACATTAGTCCTACCAAGTATGGTGAGCGCCTGCCGAGTGTTTACAAAGTCACCGGCGTCGTCGATACTCGCGACTACAGGAGAACTGCCCTGACTCGTGTAGTAGAAGTCATCGGCATGAGCTAAAGTAGCACAGCAGATCATATTAAGGTAATTAAAGAGATATTAAACATAAGAAAACAACAAAAACTCACAACAAAATTTGAAATTAATAACATCAAAATATAGTTTTCTTTTCTTTGTTAAAAAAAATTGTAACAGATTGAGGAGCACTTGAATATAATCTATGCCAAATCATTTTTTGATTAACGAGTAATGCATGCTAGCCTTCGGTATTTTATGCATCACATAATAAATATAACCAAACTTAATCTAGCAGCAGGCCTATTGAACCAAGACTTAGGCCGAGTGATACACTGTTAGCACTGTGAGTAACTTGCCCAGTTTGAATTCCTTAAACTCGCTCAGTTCGGCGGCTGAGCAGAGCTGATAGAGAATGTGATAATTCCTCTCTTCGGACGCTTGAAACACAACCCTGAACATTAACAAAATTGTTTAACAGTGGCTACAGATTTATTACTACACAACTAAAAACAAAGTCGCTTTTAATATAGAAGACAAAGCACCATAGCGTTCTGACGTGTAGGACGTCTTGTTGCAGCAAAACGGTTCAATTAACTTTGATTAAAGTTGCATTCCATCACGGTAAATCAGGCAATAATTTTAGTTCTATATTTAAATTTCAGAATTTAACGCGCATTTCAGACAATTTATTCGTTATTTTTGGTCAGGCTACGTCCCAGTGCGTTGACTGCGTTGTTTTATATATACACTCGACAACGTGCCATGAACTGCGCCTCAAATCGTTGTCAATGGTACCAATGCGCAATAAATCATTGACAAAATGACTGCAAAACAAAACAAAATCTTATCTGACAAGACTGTAAATTACCGAGATTTCTCCAGCAGATAAGTCCTCATGTTAGCGCCCATTATCTGCTGATTCTTGCTGAAGCCGATCTGAATGTATTTGCCGAACCGACTGCTGTTGTCGTTGCGCGTCGTCTTCGCATTCCCGATCGCCTATCGGGCAGAAACGTGGATGCAATGCAGTCAAGCATCTATGCTGTGCACTCATAGGTGCACTCATAGGTACACTCATAGGTGCACTCATTGGTGCACTCATAGGTGCACTCATAGGTGGGCATGCCAGCCTTATACACGATGGTGGTTACAGCTGAATATCTCCTGTCAAAGTCAAAGCTGCTCTCAAGTGTGATCAAATTGACCGCGTCACTTCCTCGATGCATTTTTCTTCATTTTCTTCTTTTATATACATATTTCAATTCACACAACAAGTGTAGCAAGCAAACATAATATAAATAAATAAATAATGAAAAATTCCATATCTGTATGCATTCAGAATTTACTATGTAATTACACGAAGATAACTAGAACGCATATTATAGCATCACATACAAACTTTCAATGCATTATTAAACACATATAGCAAAGGAATAAAAATATCTATGTCAAGCATGTCACTCAGACAGACACTTGGCTGCGTAAAGCCGAGGGAGGGGGGGTGGGGGCATACGCACCTCCATGATGGGGTTTGAAGCGAGGACGCGTTTCTCAACGGAGGTCTCTGACTCTGCGCCGCACACCGTCGCAAAGTAGCGCATCGCATACTTGGCAGACACCGTCTTACCCGCACCAGACTCACCGGAGACTATCACCGACTGGTTCTCCTCAAACCTGACACCCGCAGCATAGAATAAGATAAAAATAATATTGCTTGATTATATATATGGTGTGTTCCATATATATGGTGTGTTCCATATATATGGTGTGTTCCATATATATGGTGTGTTCCTTACATATGGTGTGTTCCATATATATGGTGTGTTCCATATATATGGTGTGTTCCATATATATGGTGTGTTCCAGCATCAACCTTTATAGTTCTAGCAGGCAGTTACTACACCTGTCTGTTACAAATCACTGTCACACCAGCTAATAGGCTAAGATATAGACATAGTGACAAAATTTATTACACAAAACATATTTTTGTATTTTTTTCTTATTTTTTAAGGTACGTAGTACATTTATTTCATGTAGGTTACTGCCATTTATTGATATTGCCATATAAACTAATAATATCGTACTCTGTGGTCAAAATCATGGCCTAAAAGTATTGGTGGGGGAATCAACCCCCCCCAAGACACCCCCAGGATTGATATGGATGTCAGCGCTTTGACGGTCACCTGGACATGCGCTTGAAGGCCTCCTCGGCCACAGCGAAGATGTGAGGGTCCATGTTGGCCATGTCCTGACCGCTGTACGCGCGTATCGTGTCATTGTCATATATGTCGAGCTGCGCATATGGGTTGATCGCGACCAACACGATCCCTGCACACGCGCGTTGCAGCAATAGTAGTTAATAGGACAGTAAAGCACAGTCCGTTTTGTAGCAGGCCTACTATAACGCTCGTACATCTGCATAATATATGACTATAGCATTAATAGCATGAATGGTGCACAGAACTCTCAACATGGCGAGGTTAGCTTGGTCAGGACCACAAACTACTAACTAAGCATCAGAGTCCATATGCTTGTTGATGTATATGATTTGTCTCATTCATTAATTCCTTACATTTCTAATAAGAAGTTTACTGACAGAAGCATTGTCTGTTACTGTCTGTTGCAATTGGTTGTCACACCAGCGGACATGCTAAGAGCCTGAGGGCTAACTTAACAGCATTAGGACTTTGTAACGCATCCTAATTAGCCCTCAATAATATAACCTGTATCGCGTCATGCCTCATTCCCTGACACTGTGGTCACCAAAGTTGGCAGTCAGCACACAATACACCCGCGAGGAGCGCGCGTCGGCGTGCTAAGGCAATGAATAAGGTCGATGTGTCTGGTGCAATAGTTGACAATGGGTCATTTCAAGTCGGTGTTACGATTGAGTGAGAGTTGAGTTAACGCTTGACAAGTTAGATTCACATTTATATTCACAGTTTTGCTGTTGTCTGTCTGTTTTGACATTCACGTTGGGTATACCCCGGACTGGCGGAATCGAATGCTATTCCGAATGCGAATGCGATTGTAAGTCTATCAGTATTAGCTAGACTGATCAACTGCTATTACGTTATAATGTTATTCCGAGTGTGAATATGAATACGAATGCGAATCTAACTGGTCAAACGTTGACTTAAAAAAATATGACCCATTCCTGCTGCTGTCGGCGCCTTTCAATGATACATCGACATACAAGCGCTTCATCATGCAAATTAACTGCAGCTGAAAGACATTCGCCTAATTATAACTATTCACCAAATGATTCGATCCGTTAGACACACAGACAACAAGATGTTGATTAATGCACAAGTTACCGCAGTAGGTGTAGATGTAGTTCCGCTCACAAAACCTCACTTGCAAGTTGTAGAGAACTGTAAGGAAGCACACAAGGCATGCAATTAGGCCAAATTTATTTTCATGCGCTATATAACTCAAATTGTACGAGTTTTTATCCTCCCACAATTTCACAGACAGCGCAGGCCCTGAGTGATAACCCATGAGAGCCATAAGCTACAGCTCCAGCTGAATGTGATAGCGCAGCTCCCATATGTTGTAATCCTGTTATTCTACTAATATTAAACTTCAACCCAGCGGTAGGCCTACTTGAGGCTATGAGTCATGAAAAAGCTCTTTAAAATAACTTAATCAAACAATCGGCTCTTCACAAAAACAAGTTCAGGCTACGTCGTGTGAACGGTGCCTTGTAGTAAATGCCAAACGTTCGAAGCGCTGCTCACCACTGGCGTCATTATAGTCTCACTTTGCGTGAGCTACCTCCATTGAGATTGTAATCTGTGACTGAGCGTAAGAGCATAGAGGAATAATGAAAAAATAACTATGTTATAAGACTAAGCTTATTCAGGAAATTAACCAGATTTTTAATTTTTGCCTTTGATTTTTTCAAAATAATTTTAAAAACCTTACAGATGAATTAGCCTACAGCATATGTCGGTTTACGAAGCGCAATAAAAAACCATGAAACAAAAGCAAGTCTTTTAAATCATTAAAATTGTCAGAGTGTAGAGGTGACTCCCATTCCTCACATGCGAGTGATGCAAAATGCCCCAAAAAGTTTATAATATACAATAATGTACTGTAGACTACAACAAACGAGGAGAACCGAGTAACAACAGTTATTCGATCCATCCAAATCTTGTATTAATTCAACATGTCAAGGTCATTTGAAAGGCTACAATGCAAACAAGCGATCAGCCAGGGCCTTCCAATCACCCAGCTCCACAAAGTAAACCATTGAACGTTTTGTAACCCCTATAGGTCGCTGGATCAAACGGGACTTGAAATAATTCTTATTTTCTTGGATAAAAAGGCAAAAAAACCTTGTTTGATTTAATCTAAATTTTGTAGACCGCAAGTTGCGGCCTTACTACATTTCTATTGCTCTAAACCTTAGTACATTGAGATAGACACCGATAGCAGTCAGCCTACGGTATACACCGTTTGTTGAAATAAATTGAATTCATAATCTAAATTTGTCTAAATAAATTTAATAGAGAGCTGCCTGTCAATATTGTAACACTGATTCGTGACAAGCGCAATAAACCAATAAACGCATGACTGAGAGGCCCATGACTGAAATCTTAATGCTGATTTAGCCGCTAGTGTGAGGTCATCGGCTTACTGCTGTTTTAAACTGTGCTTTGAAAGACTATTGCACAGGGGGCGTCGAGCTCAATTGCAACTTGGGCTATGTCAAGTTAACACAGCAGATCTGCTGTAAGCTCATTAGTCCAGCCAATATCATCAGACATAGGCCTACTGAAAAAGATGATCTTTATTGTAAGATGACACAAAGTTGATAGTTTAAAGAGGAATATATTATGCCAGACCAAGCCTAAAGGGATTTAATCGTGATGAAGAGCTGTTTTATTTCCAAGCGAATCAATCAAAAACATCTTACGAGCATCAAAAAAGATTCAGAATGCAAACATTTGGCATCAGGCATCGCATTGGAAACAGAGACATGCGTGACAGTACAATAATAGGCGTTATTAGAGATCACCCGTTAGGTCTCTGATTGAAAATAACATTCTTCACAACTATGTCTATCTGCTAATAGTTCAAGACAAACTGGCGTTACCCACTGGTTCACAATTCGAAGGCTTTTATTAATTGTGCAAGATATCCCGTTGTTACCAGCAGGTTCGTGGAGATAGCTGAGCGCTGTGAGGTCGTTCTCTCCAATCAGAATCTCAGGATTCCGCAAGTGCGGCAGGTGCTCCGGAGTTTTGATCTGTATCGTCTCCACCTAGTGTGGACAAGTGATAAATAAATATAAACAATTATCTCAAAATCATCCAATTTAGCATTACCTAGTAGGACGTAGGTCCTATACACTATTTTCTCATTCTTCACGCCTACATTGGTCTCATAACAACATTGATCTGATATTTAGTGTTGTAGTTCCTTGTGGGCAATGTGCATGTCTCATCTCTGAGCAATTATACTTTAAAATATCAGTCTTAAGAATTAAATAAAAATAATAATCCACAAAATTGAAAATCTGGTTCATCGCCCAATGACGCCATCGAGGATATGATGTCCCCTAAACCGCGATGGCCAGCAACTCTGCCGATATTAGAAACTAAACAACAATGTCGCTGCAACTTGCAACCAATAAAATGTTAAAACCGTTGCTATGTAGTCCATATAGGCTTGAACAGAAAAAATGCATCCTGTAGGCAAGCGCAGGTTGGCCCAGCGGAGCAGGGCGCAGCTACAAATAGTCTAGCCCATCCTGGCCTAAACCCTTAGCCCGCGCAATAGCCTAAAGCCGGCATCTAGCTGCGATATTCTACTTTTACATCCTGTAGCTACCTGGCCAGTGTTCTCACAGCAGACGCGCAGTTCCTTCTGTCCGGTGTAGTCCTCGGCAAGTGCGGCAAACTTCCAGATGTTCACCGGGTCCGGCAACCAGACCTTGGCATTCTGCAATCAGAGAAATGGACGAGCAATGATTACATAGGCTGCTGGAAATCATTTATCCAAACAGCAGCCAATACTAAGCTTACGGTGTCAGACAGTATGCGCTTACGGTATTTATTTTATTTTGGGTGGCATTTGAAAGAAACAAACAAGGGTAATATATGATTCATCACGCCATAGTGTAAGTCTTAGGCCTATCAGCAATAGAATATAATCTGGGGAATCGGACCCCCTCCAAATGTTTTGAACTGACTATTTGGACTTCCACAGTCAAAACAAACTTCACCAAATTAATAGGCGAAAGGACCTCAACAACATTTTGACTTCAGCATTCTGGATCCCGGGTGTCTCCAACATTAATTCTGACCCCCTCAACGTGGAAAACAGACTGACGCCTAGAGGCTACAAAAGACATAAACGAACCCCATGACATAGACCTAGGCCTAATTGAATAGGCTGAAGAATAGGCCTACAGACCGATCGACCCACCTTTGTATAAAGTTCCTTCAGCGACATTTTATATATATTATTTCTATACTACTAATTAGCCTAATGCAGTTAAGTAAATTATCACTTAATTACAGAATTTGAGTGAAATCCGTGTGTATAGGTCTAATAGATAGATGCGAACAACACTCATGTTGTTGGTTTATTGTAATGTGTCAGTGCTCTGAGGCCATTTACAACGCATTGATTAGTTTACCTGTAGGCCAACACGCCTACCGCAGCGCAGGTATTACAATCTACCAACGACGAAAGATTGCTGACTGCTAGGCCTATAGCCAAACAATCGATGATCGCTTAGTGTAGATTGTAAGATCTCTTTCAGTCTTTTGCTATTGCTAATGCCACTAAAATAGCCTGCAGATATAGCCGAAATGATATGGGGGTTTGAGGGCCCCTAATATTTACTTTAAATTTTTGATAGGACTTCAAAGAATCAAGCCTAATGATGAAAGCCACATCCTTGCTATTCGATAAACACGTTAAATTCCGACGCAGCTCATCATCACCCCCCCTCTCCGGCCTTAATAATCCCCCGGTGTGGGTGTAAACAAAGGTCATTTGTGACGAATGTTTTGACTATACGATTGCCCCATCCAGAATGTTAGTTCAGACAAACTGGTCAAGCGCTAATCCCCCCCCTCGCCCCAATGTTGAATCACTAGCGTCGCCGCTGCTGGCCGTGGCTGCCTTGGCACGTCACGAAGCACCGGCCGGCTGCCTACATGTAGGCCTGTAGGTCTACCTTTCAGCGCGTTTCGCCTACCCATAATGATGTCCTACTGCATGGGGAATCTGTTTTCAAATAAGCGATAGGTATTGTTTATTTTCGGCTTCAACTTCACCGTCATCAAACATTTTATGGAGTGGGTTGGAGGCTGGCGATAGATCATAGAGCCGGTAGCATGTGATGGGGAGAGGGAAAACGCATGATTTTAGGCTTAGCGGAGTTGTCATAAACATGTGGTAGCTCATAGCCGTAGGCCTAGTATTCAAAATCAATTGTGCGTGCGTATTAAGGTTCTTAGGGAACGAAGTGATGTAATGAAGGCAGGTCTGGCTGAAGCAGTAAGCAAATCATTTGTTGAAATTATTGCAAGCGAGAAGGAGGAAATGGAGAAACAATTAACGGAGAAGCAAAGCGATTGAGAGGGAGTTGCACATGAAGA
>JAQIWG010001221.1:0-25757 GCA_034695025.1 Chamaedrilus cognettii
AGCAGTTCAGGGCATGGCCACACATGACCGTTGTCCAGCGTGTAGGGTCGATGCAGCGCCGGCTGAGCCTCAAAACAGTGTGTGTGTACTGTAGTGTGTACTGTGTAGGGGGTGAGTGTTACCTATTTTAAATTATTTAAATATAAAAGCGTTGCGTTTACATGCATGCTAAATACTAAAATTTAACTGATTTTTTTAAAGTAGCTCACAAGATTAATAAATCCTAGCTCTGGCAGCACCCTAGGCGAGGTCCAAAAAAAAATTATCTTCACATATAATTTGATAATCTGTTTTTTAGAGAAGGAGAACAATCCCAGTTGTCGATTGGGCTGCCACCGCCCGTGTCTAGTTGTTTTGACTGTTCCTCACAAAGAATTCACTGTCTCTTGGGCTGCCACGTGTCCCGTAGGCCTATAGGTCGTTGACCGTCGTTTTGATGGGTGCAGTCTGCACTGTCGTCAAGCAGCAGCAGCTGCAGACGATGCAGACCTGGCAATTTGCAAACACAGTCAATTATTTATACACGTCAGTCTGTCTGTCTTTGATAATCTCAATGCGCGCCATGATATTCAAAACCTTTTAGTTTGCGTATTATACGACGAAAGTGGTCTGTGTCTGGACGGCGTGATTTGAGTGATTAAAAACCGTGCTATAAATGTCAATGACAATAAGAAAAATAACAAGAAATCTATTCCATTCGGAACAGTTGTGTCATTTATAGGTCTAATTTCAACCACACGACATTGAGGGACAAACTTTGCATCATTAAAACGCTGCAAAACGCTCTCCTGAGTCCTCCGGACCAGGTATTAATTATGTCAAGAAAATTTTGTGGTCTTCCATTAGCCTTCTTGCTGTGGTTGTACTCCACACCTTCCTCTACAAAACACCTTTTCCAGGATTATGGACTTGGCATTTTTTGATGCGTTAATTCTTGATTGTAAATCAGATCCCTATACCAACTATATGGTCTCCTTAGCCCCTGCAAGCCGAGGAAGAAAGATTTGGCTTGCAACCAGAGTTCCCCGGGCGAGTCGTAAAAGGTGACTAACTAGGGGGTATCGGTTCCTTTCTTTTAAAAGCCGAGGCCGATGCACTGAACCGGACTGTAATAGTCTTCGTTACTATACACGCGGTCTTTAAACGCCCAAAACGAAGCTAGACCAACCAATTTGTGGAGACCGTAGGTTTGGTGGTGACCAAACCTACGGTCTCCACAAATTGATTGGTCTAGCTCCACGCTTAAAATAATTCCCGCTGCAAACTCTGCGGGCTCTGCTGACTCTCCGGTGATGACTCCGGTGACCGGCACTACGGACTCTGCATGCAGGATCGCTGTGGGTTTTGACGCCAGCAGTCCAGGTGTCACGAGGTCATCTCGCGGTTCCCAGGCGACCCGGTTACAGTATAGTGTCTGACTCTGTGCACTCTGTGGCGCAGCAAGGGTATAGCCCATAATCAGAGTTAATTTTAGCCCTGAGGAAACTGTGAATGAGCATCCTTCTCATAAAACAGGCGCGTGATCTTACGCCAACGCATTTGAAAACACAGCGCGATGGCGATCAGATCGCTTGACGGAGGGGGGGGAGAGTGCTGACAGAAATTTTTGAAGCCGTTCTTAACAGTCATTGTTTCTTTTAAACCATGGTAACCATAAAAAAATTTCAACTTAGGCCTAACTATACCGAATTCGCGTTACCGCGGCAATCATCGACGTCGCACGACTATCTTACACAGGCAGCCGTTACGCCACCACATCTTTAAAGAGGCGTAGATCTAAGCCCATATCATTCATTTTTATGCGTAACGCTACGGCTACCCCTTTCTAAATAGGCGTAATGTTAAAAAAACATGTTTTAGGCGTACTACGCCTCCTAAAATCAACCCTGCCCATAATACACCTGGCTCCCGGATAAGGCTGTTGTATAGATCCTTCATTCGCCGCTATTGGGCAGTCAAAGCAGCAGCGTACATGGTATATACAGCACCATAAAAACAAAGCACAGACAAGAGTCAAGCAAACGCAACACAAATGCAGCAGAGACACGCATGCAGTGTCAGCTATAGGCCTACAGCAACACAGTGACTGACACGATGCAGTTAGATAACATTATATGCAGGATTATGCACTTGAGGAGTTTTTGAATTTGCAGAGGGATCGACAAAGATCCGACGACAAACTTTTTCCTTTTCGTGCAGAAGTCGCAGGGGGGGGGGGGGTGTGACGGAGACTTTCCCTTCCGTGCAAAACTTGCCAGCGGGTGGGGGGGAGGGGGGCGCTACTGACGGTGTGACGAAAACCCGTGAAGCCTCGCGTCTCGATCCCAAGTTGGCTCTTTCGACGTGTCGAGATATCGCGTTGGAATATCTCGCCGCGTGGGGGACCGGGAGGGCTAGTCGATCATAGAGCCTCACATTGTGTCGTCGGCCAATCCTGTTTTTGCTCGCTATATCGTCCATCGTTGCTTGCATCGGGGGATTCTCCGTGCAACCACGGGATTCGGTGGAAGTAATGAGACAAAAAATGTCAGTACATTTGACTATAGAAAGCGGACGGCGTGTTCAAAATCGTTTTTAATGCACTTGCAGACTCTTCGTGTCTTGAGTTCACTAGTCTTTAACTCCTAGTTTGATATTTTAGTTAAAATGCATTTTGAGGATTTCCGGCTTTGAGGCTTTGCAAAAGATGCTTTGCGGCTTTGAGAAAGTCTTTGAGCCTCTGAGACTTTGAGACTTTTCGTCCCTGGGTCATCTCTAGAAGGCATTTCTAGCGATTTGCTTATATAGTTAAGGAACACAAGGTTTGTGAAAAAGGTGTTTGAAGTGCATAAGATTTAACCCCTAGTCGGATATTTTAGTTAAAATGCATTAATAAGATGACTATATTTTGAAGCGTTTTTCATCATTTTTCTTCACTATAATGCAGGAAAACCCTGTTGCTTAATTGTCACGATGTTGCTGATATTTATACTTTATGTATCGCTAGTGATCCAATAATTACTTATGAGTACTGATTTAAATTTCTGGAAATTATGTGTAAAACTTGTTATTTTCGTAAAAAATTTCTATTGAAATTTATATTCTATTTAGATTCTAGTGAGAAATTAAGAATTGCTTAGACCGATTCGATGGTTTTCAGTAACGTCTAGTTTTAGATGCAAACTGTGGTTTTGTGTGCTTCGCCTTTCCAACGGTTTCTGGTTACCGTATACTTATGACTGCACAAAATAAATTTATCACAAATCTCGCCCCTCGGCGTTGAGCTTGTGCTGCGGTGCTGCAGCATGGTTGTCCCATGCAGCTGCTATCCATGGGCATTATAACTATGGAAGGCTGGAATGATGTACGCGTGTCCTCTGCGCTTGCGTATCGCAGATGTATCGGGAGCGGATTGGAAGCGAGTAATCTCCTCCTTGATTAAATATGGCAGTCAACAAATAGCCTATTTGCTATATAGGCCTAGCCTGCTGCTATTTTGGATAAGACCGCTGAATTATCGCTATCAGATAGAAGAAAAGAGCTGCTTGTATAATTTTGTTCGCACATTGTAGAATTCATGGTCAGTTGGTCGCACTCATTCTAGAGTCTTGACCACCGTAGCCAGCTAACGGCACAATAACCGGTATTTTTCATACAGATTGTTACGCTATTAGCTGGCTACGGTTGTGAGTTCACTGAAAACCATCTGCCGGAGGACATCAGGTTGTCTCCTTTAAATCCAGGCTTCAAAACTTTGCGATTTGACTTCAAAGTGCCTCAGTGAGAGCTTAGGATTTTTGTAACTCGTATAGTTATGTTCGGCTGTCGATTGAAACTCTACAATTGACAACAACAATCTCAACATTGCTGTAATGTATTCAATAATAGCTGCATATTCAAGCCTTGCAAAAATTATTGCAATTTTCGTGACAAAGTTTTGATGTGACATTTTTATCTTGAATTTGGCAGAAAGACTGCAAGTGACATTGTCCAAAGCGAATTTTTACTGATTTTTAAGCGAGTCTTTAAGTGATTCTTATATCTTTTTTTTAATTTATTACATTTTAGATTAAAATATACAAAAATGCATGACAAATTTAGAGCCTTAGAGAATAAAATGTTTCACCATCTTATCAATTCTTTAAGCAAAATATCGACGCAGTTTTGCTGCTACCCGAAGGAATTGTCAACGTCTTTATTAAACTTATTAAATTTTATATTAAAATATACTAAAATATACTCAAATGTATCTTATATTTGTGTGTCACTTTAAGCACACAAAGTTCTGCCACTCTATCAATTCTTAAAGCAAAATATTGACTGCTATACCCCAACTAATCATCGACGAATATTCCAACTAAGTGATTTGCGTTAAGACACGACTAGCGCATATAGGACGACGTCCTCGATAGGGCGGATAATTGGTATCGCGCATACGGAGCAGCGGACGACATGAATTGGACTTGCTGATCGGTGGAGCCAGACGGCAATCATCGATCATTGCTTATCGTTCACGCCAGAATCAGCACCACATGAGGCTCAACAGTACTTACGAACCGGATGCACCAGGGTTGTATTTATGGGTGGGCTCGGGGGAGTTGAACCCCCGTAGTTTGTATGTATGTATACTGAACTTGTAACGCACCAAATATATATAATGCAAACGGAGACAGAAAAACGTCATTTCTTGAATCGTCGGTGTGGGGTAAGTTTCATAGATTCATTGGTGGACCTCCGGTTTTCATCTAGAAATAGTTTTCGCATCCGACAAAGGGGTAAATTTATGATACAGAAAGCGTTAATTTAATAGGATGGCAAAAGGTTACGAAATTAGGGTGGTCTGCCAGACTGCCAACGTTCAACCAGGGCTAGCACGGAAAGCAGACGTATAACATTCTCTTAGCATAATTGGTCTGCTTTAATGTTGTTTTGTTATTTTTTATTGATCTGACTATATTTTGTATTTAATGTACCGTACCGACTTTGGGATTTTTAAAATGCATTTTTTGTTTAAAAAAATTAGCTGACATCCCTGTAATTTGTTCGATAGAAGTAATTGACATTCTTGCCGAACAAAGTTTCTTCGTTACCCTGTTCCATCCATGCGCGGTCGTGAGTTCATTTCGAAAGGAAGAGCTCAAATTTGCGCGGGCGTCATGCAAAAATTCCCATCCCCTAGTTATTTAGACAAATGCCACCCTGCTTATGAGCCCATCGAGTCGAAACGTGGTGCCAGTCACGGGGGATTTAGCGGCGGCGATGGGTTTACTTGATTCGGCTCCTAACGACGCATGAGTGGCTGTTGTTTGCAGCTGTGGGTATTATCATGAAGCGCGTGCAATGGTTATCTGCAGAGCGTTGATTTACACTGTTTTGTCACATTTATAAATATTCGGATCTGGTTCGAGAATGTTTTACAATTTCAAGCATTTAAATAACGAGCTCAGAAGGTAGGGTACTATTCTCGTTGTAGTCTTAAACTACAAACGATTGCTACAAGAACTTTCATAGCGTTTAATGTATGTGTTGAAGTTGGGAAGGGAAGAGGAAAGAAAACATGGATGGACGCAGTAGAAACGATATGAAGGAGCGAGGTATGAAGAGAGAAATGGCAAAGAATCGGGAGCTATGGGAGAATCTCATCGTGGAAACGTTCAACCCGTGCTAGCACGGAAAGTGGACGTAAAACGTCATGATGATGATGCTGATGCTGATTAGGCGTACAATGCGCAATATCTTTTAGTTTTAATAGGCCTAGATGCTTGGCTTAGATGTTGGCTTACGATAATAATTATGCTATTGAACCGGGATGAAAAAAGTTTTTTTTTACAATCTCTCCATTTGTCCTTTAACTTCGGATTTTACTATTTATGAAGTTTGTACTAACAAAGACGTCTTCGTTCACAAAAAATCAATGAAAAAAAAACTGCTGCCGCTTTTGATACGCTTATCGGCCTATTACCTCTTATATCACGAGTTTGAAACTCACATTCTGCGCTAACCAGACAACAATGATTATTGATGCAGGGGGCGCGTCCCTTGTCGAGACAACGACGTACTTCGGCGACTACAATCTGACAGGACAGATCATCACACACACCAGCGCGCGCTATATCGGCAAGCGAGGTTGGTAGCCAACTTGGTAGGCCGTGCATACTAATCGATAATGTAGGCTATTGCTCCTGTAGGCTGGCTAGTTACCTCTTCAACTTCGACGTTCTCTCTTCTACTAATTCCTGTTGTACAGCGGAAGTACAGGCTTGAAGCTTTGTCTATACTTTGTCGCGACTCAATATTGAAACTGATCACTTCGATGTCTGTATTAACACGATCTAGCCACTCTGAGTAGTGGTACTGTTGCTACGCTGATGATCTCAGTAGCGACATCTCTGAGCAGTTGACTGGCCAATGTTTCTCTATTTGACTAAAAATTGGTTTTTATTCACGTGATCTCATATTTCAAACAACCAAATATGACGCCGTAATCGCACCCGTGAAGCTCCCACATCGGCAAAACGGGCGTGAAATATAATGTTATTTTAATCGGCCAATATTTGTTATGAACTCGTGCTGCTTTCGCGTTCATAAAATATCTTGCACGATTGATGACGGCTACTTTGAAGACAATTTCATCTGAGCGGATGAAATGAGAGGAAACTCGGAGGATTCGTGTTGCATAAGTCGATTTTAAATTGACTTCCGTAAGCTAACGGAACTCGTGCTTTGATCTTAGATGCCAGAGCTTATTGAGTTTTAGATAGGTTACCTCGGAAGATATTAAGTGCGCGTGTCTCTCTCTAAACATGGTCAAGCATTCGACCTAATTTCCCGGCACAGGGAAAAACTTTCCTTCCAAATTTATAGACTTTCGATCTGTTGTAGACAATGTCTATAATTTGTCTTCTATAAATGCTCAATTTGGACTTTTAAAAATATTCTGGTGTGCAATGCCATATGAATCTTTCGCATTAAAAGTTGATTCTCTTTGTTCCTTCAATGCTACAAAGACTGAATTAGTTAAAGATTGGGCGCTGCGCTGGACTTTTCTTGGTCGTTCATTAGACTAGGACATCAGATGTATCGGATAGCTAACAAAAAGATAACAAGATTTAAGTTATGTAATGTTAAGTTGTTGAGTTAAGCAATTTGAAAAACATAATTTATTATAGATCGCGATTCGAGGCACATATTTTCAGCGTTACTATTGGAACACCAGGGCCTTTGTGGAGTCGTAGAATTTATTACTTGATGCGTAAGAAATGTTGTAGCTTACATCTTGTAATTTTATTTAAATTTTCAATTTAACAGTGCAAATATATGACAAGTTAAGTCCTAATCCGAGAAAGGATGTCTTAAAAGGATGTCTTAAAAGGAAAGTGTGGCGTGCTAAATTTAGTGTAGTAGAGTTAAAACGAGAAAGTGAAAACACAGATGTGAAAGGAGGAAAGGAATAACGTGAGAAAAAAACATTCCCCTAAAAAAATTTTTATTCTGGAACCGCGGACTATGAATGAACCAAAACAACGTAGCATTGTATAGGGTAAAATATGCAAAAGTGGGGCAAAATACGAAGGGCTGGGGGGCAATTCACGAGGGCTGGAGGGAAATTTGCTTCCCACTTTGTATTGTAAAAATGTCCTGTCCTACTCTGGAGCTAGGGTCAAATTTTCGGAGAAAATGCTTGTGGCAATCATAAACAAACATCATCAGAGTCGATGGCGATCGCCTCAATGATTTCCCGCTCAGTAAACTTGCAGTTTTGTATACGGCTTCGTGCCGAACCGCTAACGTCAAGATTTAATGCATATTTCTCGGCAAACCTCGGCGACGGTTTATTCTTCGCCGCATCTTCTGCCTTCCGGCTCCTTCGTGCACCCCCCCCCCCTGCTACAGGCCCTCTCCCACCCAGAAGCGGAGTCAGCATTTGAAAGTGGGGGAATTTATTGCAGAATGATGTGGGACGATGTCATGTGCTTTGTAGGCAAGATAATGTCGAGAAATTGTGATTAGGAAGACTTTAGTTGACTTCAGTTTCATTTATATACATGTACAATTGTACATGTAGTTTTTTTGTAGTTTAGCAAAAAGTATGTAGAAAAAGACTATATACAGTCCGGTTCTGTGCAAGGGAGCCCGCACAGAACCGCTACCCCTTTTCTTTAGTCGCCTTTTACGGGACCTCTGGGAGAGAGGAGGGAGAGGGGGTAAATAGATCATTGTTTGTGTTGTGGTGTGAGTTTAAAAATGCTGTTTAAAGCAGAATCTTGTCCGAGAAATTCTCTTCTCGGAGAGAAATTCACTTTTCAGATAAATTGATGTGTTGGAGAGAGAGCCTTTAACGATGCATTTTGACTTTTTAAACCTTTTGAAGGCAGCATTTTTTCTTTTTCTACAGTTATAGAGTTTTATTATTATTTTCAATGACCTATTAAGAAATGGGGCGGGAGGGCTTAACCTAATTTTAAATTTTGATAGAAGTCAAAAATACTTTGACTAGAGTAGGGTGGGGGCATGGGTCCGCCTCTGTTTTTACGTTCTAACCTAGATTGCTCCTCCCTCCCCTAGTTAGGTCCCTAGAGGATCGATAGATTTTGCTTGAGATGATACAACGCCGAACGTTGAATTACATGTATATGAAATAAGGCGACCACATAGTAATACTGTAACAGTATTCAGTACCGCTAGCACTGAAACCACTAACATAATACATGTTGTTGTATTGTACAATACGCTTTATATTATTCAAAGTGATCGTTTGATGAAATGAAAATGTATATCAATTAAGGATTTTATTTTTCAAAGCGCTCTGCTTCAACAGCGGAGTCCGTGAAAAATTCGTGTCGAACAACGGAATTGATTTTTCAGACCCCTACTGATTTTTCAGACTCATACTGATTTTTCAGACCCCCCCCCACACACTATACACCCCCTTCTCTTATACCCCTTCCCCCCATTTTTGAGGTACACTCCCTGAAAATGTTGAAACAAAAAGGCCAGTTTAGGCTACTTTTCAATGTATAATGCAGCTGTGTTGGCTAAGCACAGAGCAAAAGTTGACGAGCGTCGTGACTTAGGCCTCAAATATCATCATTTTATAATGCCCAAACGCAATCACAGATTTTTTTTTCATAGCGGCTGAGGTGATGGGATGTACAATGTACATCCCATCACCTCAGCCGCTGTAGCCTATTGCTATTCAATTCAGAGATGAACAGTGATAGTAGTTTGTTTTCTAATGTTCTTTGTTAATACCTCATTGATTTTGCTGCATTACAGTGAAGAAAAATGATGAAAGACGCTTAAAAATATCGCCATCTTGCTAATGCATTTTAACTATGATATCCGACTAGGGATTAAATCTTGTACATTTCAAACACTTTTTTTCACAAACCTTGTGTTCGTTAACTATTTAAGCAAATCGCTAGAAATGCCTTCTAGAGATAACCCAGGGACGCAAAGTCTTAAAGTCTTAAAATCCAAGTCTCAAAGTCTCCATGCCGTAGAACCGCAAAGCTGCAAAGCGGCTTTTCTAAAGCCGCAAAGCCTCGAAATGCATTTGAACTCAAATATCCAATTAGGGGTTAACTGAAAGTAGATACTAACCGACTCTGTATGTTTTCTATAAAACTGATTGTATTAGCCGTATTAAACTGTATTACCCCATTTTATTAAACGGCGGATTTAAGATACTATTACGTATGGAAGCCGGTTGAGACTTCTAATTAATTTCCAGGAGAAAGTCATTCGTTGTAACTTGTCGCTGCTTGCGACGCGCTTTGCATAAGTAAGACGTGTAACATGATACACAGCTTACGACCCAAAGAAACAGTTCATCACTCGCTTGACCCATTGCGTGTACATGTATCTCGCTGCGACGACCAATTTGCTTTCATTCTGCTTCAGTCGGCAGAGACGTCGACGCTCCGTCGTGTCTTGCAATCAAATAGCATCGTCTGACGAACATTGGCGGGTCCTGGCACTTTTATCTGGGGGGGGGGGGGGCTATAGCGCTATAACCCCCGGAAAAATTCACGATCGGAGCGTCAAAGGTTCATTTACATTTTACAGTTCCATTGTGACATAATCAAAACCCGCACTGTTGTATTTTAAGAATGATTTGAATTTCTGTTGTATTTGTACTAAAGGTTGGTTTAGGCCTAATATTTCGATAGGTTTAGACTAGATTTCTATAAATAGAACTGTGCATACTTGTTGTAGCGGAACGTTACAATACTTGGATCCGCTTGCGAACGGGATAGGGTAGTCTTCACAATTTTTTATCTGACTCAATTGACGCACATTGTCTGTATTATCCCTATTATTATCCCCTCACTATTAATCCCCTAATTAACCCTCACTAATAATCCTCTAATTAACCCTCACTATTAATCCCCTAATTAACCCTCATTATTAATCCACTCCCCTTACGATTTAATCTTTCCGTTCAACCCTAAAATCTTACGTTCCACCGTTGCCTCTATCATAAATCACTGTTTGATAGGGCTAAAAGTAATTCCAAAGGACTACATGTACATGCATAGCAGGAGGGGCTAGGCAGTCTTGGCGTTAAAAAAGGCGGAGGGCTTGAAGGAGACCTTAGCACATCTCAGCCTCGTTCAGGAACCACGCGTCTGCTGACGAATACCGTTAGGAACCTCGTGACTCTACGCGCAAGTAATTGAAATGCGACTACCGTACTCCGCATGCTTGAATGGAGGTGAATACAATTTTCAATTCCCCACCTGACGATTCTATCAGCGGACCGTCGGTCTTCATTTCTGCAGGTTACGCAACGCGCGAAATGATCGTGGAAATTGTTAAATGTGAAAGTGTCGGAGAGGTGGAAGAATTTTTGTCCGATTAAAATTAGGCCTGCTTTTTGACATTTCGAAGGTGATTTCAATCGGGCTTTGTCATTCAAATGAATTAGTGTCAGCTGAACTTCATGCTATTATAGCCGGTCGGTATCGCGAAATTTTGTTTATTGTGGTATTCGCTTAGTTATTAAGTGTACTACTACTACTCTCGCGTACGCTAAGTGACGTATAGGAAAGATGGAGTTTTGATATGGCTGGTTCATTTATACAAGGTTGCAAAATTTCCATGGAATGGTCTAATAAGAGGCTTTCTGAAACAGCTCTGAAGGCTGAAACGTAAACTTCCAGTTGTTTTCAATCCTTTGAGTTTGAAGCACCTTCAGCACGCATATGTGATTGATAAGATTTCTTGTGATCTTTGTATGATTCTCTCTCCGGGTGGTTTCAGGACCGTGTGTATGCATAGATACGCCCCATAGTAGTCTAACAATGACTGGATAGTCTAATTTCAGTCCAGGAACCGCTCCCCTCTCATTAGTCGCCTTTGCGACTCGTCCGGGAAACTCTGAGCTGCAGACCTCTTGTCCTTTCACCCTAATCTGCCGGGGTTTTTGCTTTCTTTTGTAGGCCTATTCTTTGTTCGATTGACTTCGATTATTTTGATCTTCAGAATCCCGCTCTTCATTTTAATTTGACGCAATAATATTAATAACCGACTTTCTTTAGCTTCAGATAATTACCGTAATAACAATGTTCGTGCATTTCGTTTTCGTGCAGATAATATAATTCTTCGTGGATTTAAATTGCACAAATTTGAATTTACTTCAGATGTTCGACAGAGGGACGAGGAGGACGAGGGGTGGTGTGGCGGCATGCTGACTATCCTCTCCTGGTTCCTCATCATCATCTCCCTCCCCTGGTCCTTCTGCGTGTGCCTTAAGGTAGAGTAGGATCGCATTTGTGACAATATCAAAGGGGAGCGTCAATATTTTCACAGAATTTTTTATTTGAAGAAAAAGCACGGACGCATGAGTGAAGGGGGGGGGGGGGAGATATGAAATTTCTTAGGAGTCAGGCTTAGCCTTGATGCAAAGGATGACCGTTGATGCTAGATGCATGCTTTCAATCGTGAGCTCGGCATACAACAGCGTAGATTAATACACGGTATATATTATTAAAGTCAACATAATGAACAATCCGCTAATGCAGCGCAGGTGATGATATCGCTATCAGGCTATCTAATCATTTTCATAGTCCTTATCAGCCTGCCGTTAATGTGTTCTATCGATCCAGGCGACGTAGGGTCATAAGTCATCTACACTGCACAGACTATGGCTATTATCGCTGCCCATTTATTAGCTGATGATTGTCTGCATGACATGATCACAATGTATCTGTGTATTTGAAATTGCGTTGAAGATGAACTGCAGCCAGGACTAGAACATAATATCTCGAAAGATGTTGTGATGCAATGATGCGCTTCAATTCTTAGCTCAGTAGCCTGTGCTACGATGCATGTAAGCGCAATACAATGGCGTTTGCATGGTTAAGGGTCAGTGGCCAATTTGCTATTGAGATCAGTCTGAACTATAGACTGAGTTAAACAGAGTTTGATTAACATTTATTTATTATCGTGTCGGTATATTCTAGATCGTCAAGTAACAAAGGGACAGGCCTAAAAATAACCGTTTTCTGTTGCCAAAAAAATTATTGGCGGTGTGGCGACTTTTGACTTCCCGTATAGCCTAATGATTGATGTTGTTGCTTTAGGAGCAGTGGTACACTGGTACATGTATGATGTATCTTGCCCCTAAATAGGTGGTTCAGGAGTATGAGCGCGCAGTCATTTTCAGGCTTGGTCGCCTGCTGCCTCTGGGAGCAAAAGGACCTGGTAAGGATGATATTGATTTAAAATATTAATTAGTAAATTATCAACGCTGCATGTTGCTTTCATAAAGGGACAGAAAAATGACAGGTGCTCTTAGGTATGTTGTGTAATAACAGAACCGTCTTATTACTTTTCGGTGATCTGAGTTTCTTTCTTAGACATCATCTACCAAACACTATCTGATAGGCGTGCAAGGCATACAAACTGTTGATTTTCTGTGTTAGAAAATGAAAATACTGGCAGGCCTACAGGTTAACCTGTATTACCCGCTGACTGTAACGGTGCCCAGGGTCTCTATTGTAACTTGTACCTGTACATTTCGAGCATGACAGACGCATGTCTGTCATGCTTGAAATTAAAGAAGAGCCTTCTTTACGGCTTAAAGGTTGCAAGTTTTAGAAAATTTGAATGAAAAATTGTCCAATTGCTGACGGGGAGAACCTTCAGAATAAACGCGCCATCGTGGTGCGATCGAGTTTTGTGGCGTTCCTACCCCGACACTCGCATCATAAATATTAATTAGCAAATTATTAACGCTGCATGTTGCTTTCATAAAAGGACAGAAAAAGAGCGATATTATACTTGGTGCTATTAGGTAGGCCCCTATATTGTGTAATAACAGAGCTTAGATTTTTTGAAAAACCATTTTATAAGTCAAGAATAATGTTGAGCACGTGTTAGTGTAATGGGTATAAATGGATTCTACTTAACATGGACCCAATTCACGCAAAGGCTTTCGCTTCAGTGAGTGTCAAAGACCTTATTTTTCCAGAGCTTTCAATCAGAAGCACGATAAGACCATACATTGAGAATCCATATATAATATCATTAGATTTGAGACTCGTTATCTTGCTCTGATATTTCGCCCAGAGACCCTCGAGGCATCCTTCTATTCTCAGAATCGCAGACGCCAGAAAAAGCACGAGGCCCGGATGAAAATTGGATTTTCTGAGCTATTCAATAAAATTATGATAGTTTGAGAGAGGTCGCGACGTTGATGAAAATGGATCTAGCAAGCATAATGCTTTGAAGGATCAATAGGATCAACATCGTATACAATTGCTACGCTCCGTTTCCGATATCTTAAGTTAAAAATTCTGTAAAACAAGGAATTTTTGCTGAAAATTATCTTTGAGGTTTTGCCTCTCAAAAATTCAGTTGCAGTTACTTTTCGCGTTTTTGATGACTGCCCATTATATAAGCTCTAGCAGCTTTTTCTGCGTGTAATTTTCGCGACTATGCTCGATTTGCGAAGTCTGCAAAAATTGCATGCACAAAAATTTTATGTTTTACGGTAAGTTCCATTGACTAAGATTTGCATTTCATTATATGTGCTTCGCGTTTTCATCCGGCGTCTATAGTGCTCGTTTAAATTTTTTTACTTCAAACTTGACCTCAGGCGGCCAAATCAGTTTTGTTATTCATATAATGTATTTTGAATTGATCATAAATATTATTTAATGTAATTCTAACGTTTGAGTCAGATTATTCATTGATTGAATAACCTAGGCCTATAGTTTCTTTTGAACAATCTTTTCTTTCTCTATCTTTTAAACAATTCCCGGGTATCATTAATTTTCCAACGCTCCTTTTACAATGTACATTGTTCTAGATTTATATTCGACTTAGCTGCTAGATGAAAATCTAAGACAGAGTTATCTTGGTTGTCATTTCAGGCATGTTCTTCATCATCCCGTGCACAGACTCGTACACTAAAGTCGACCTGCGCACAGTTTCATTCAATGTCCCTCCTCAGGAGGTAATTCATTGTGTTGTTAAATATCCATCATCAAGAGGTAAGTAAGTTCCTGTTTCAATCAATATCCATACTCATGACGTATGAAAGTCATTGTTTCATTCAATGTACCTTGCTCCTCAAGAGACAAGTCATTGTTTAATTCAATGTGCATGTAGGTCTACCTTCTCAAGAGGTACCGGTGATACAATATACAATGCAATACAATATTGTTTGTTCCGTCGACCAACAGAAGTGATACGTGTGAGCATAGTAAGAAGGTGGTACATACATGTAGAAGCGGTACATGTAAGTCATTGTTTCATTCAAGGTAGGTCTACTTCTTACAGAAGTGAGTCATGGTTCATTCAATGTACCTCCGCAAGAGGTACCGGGTATCATGTTTCATTCTATGTATCTCTAGCTGCAGGTCGCCTGCAACAGTTTTGTCAAAAAACAAAGCCAGCACGCTATAATTGGCAAGAATTGCTTATGCCTAGTATTTGTTTGTAATACACGGTAGTCTCCATAAAACAGAATCGGCTGTCAAACAGTGAGAATACTTTTTACTAGGCCTACATGTATCATAAAATAAAATGAAGGAAGCCTCAATCAGCCAGTTACCATTTTTCTGTTTTTTTTCTAACATACTACACAATCCTTGACCTACTCTCAAAGTCAATAGCTATAGTGTATTAGAAAAATATAAAGCCTATATCAAGAAAAAGCCTATATCAAAGCCGGTATCAAGCAGCATAGCCTGACAATAGTGATATCTATCTATAGCATCCGGTAGAATCAATAACGTTATTTTAAATCCCACTCCTGCTACCGATTCTCATAGATCCTGTCCAAGGACTCTGTGACGGTGGCCGTGGACGCCGTGGTCTACTACCGCGTGTCCAACGCGACGATCTCCGTCACGAACGTGGAGGACGCTCACAGGTCGACCCGCCTGCTCGCTCAGACGACCCTCAGGAACGTGCTCGGCACCAAGAACCTCAGTGAGATCCTGTCCGACCGGGAGAACATCAGCCACTTCATGCAGGTCATAACTATGCAAGACCTAGAGGCGCCAGTGACTGAAAGCGTTCAGAAAGATTGTTTAAACCTCAGGAATGGCAGCAGCCTATTGAATGTCAACGATGTTACTATTGGCAGGGGCGTAGCCGCTTAAGGGACGTCGTCCCTTAACGGACGGAAGACGCCCCCCCCCATGGACCAGGGCGTCCTCCCTATGAATAATGGTGGTCACCTTGGAAAATGCATTGATGGGGGAGAGCGTTTCCCCTATGAATTATGTTGGTCCCCCCCAAGAAAGAAAATGAGAAAAAAGATGTGAATGTGGTTCTCCCCGTGATTCATCGTTGGTCCCACACAAGAAAAAATTTCTGTCAGGACCCCACCTCCCCTCCCCTCCCCGCTCGTGAGTTGTATACGGAAGAGCATTTCGGCGGTTGGAGACGACATAATTGGACTTGAGAATAGACTTTTGGGGGGAAAAGTTTTGTTACTAAATTTGGTCCCCCCACCACCAAAACCGTAGCTACGTCCATGACTATTGGTGGCTGAAATTAGATTTACTTCCTGTGTGCAAACTAATATTGTGAGATAACCTTTTTCGATCACATGTATGCGACAACCTAAGTGAAGTACTCTGTCCTAAATTTGTATCAAATGACGTTAGAGACAACCTTTGTTATCAGCCAAAGCCCTTCGTTACAGCAGTTTTTAATTCCTATACTTCTAATGGGCATTTGTAATTAAATAATATTATTTTTATATATACAATGTTTATTATATTGGTAAAAGGAATTATACATACAATATTTATTCATAAATACGCAGGTATATTGTTGAACGTAAACTTGGCACTTTGATGCGTAAAATCTTAATGAATTGATTTTCATATCTATTTATAAAATTAATTTGCTACTACGTTAGATTGCGTATGATCCTTTCAGACAAGTCTCGATGAAGCGACGGATCCTTGGGGTGTCAAAGTGGAAAGAGTCGAAATGTAAGCGCGTGGTATAATATTATTTTGCAATCATTAAGAACAAGAAAATATGCGATAATTTATACGTTCTTATCTTCCCTCGGTATAAATTCATTAATATTGAATGATATCAATCGGGTTTACTGTCATTTAGCAATGCTCTTGACAGTGTTGAGTGATGACAGTAGCCTACTGTTGGACACTGTCAACAGTACTGTTTGTTGACAGACGTCTGTTATAGTACTGTGATAGCCTGAAGAACCGAAAAAATACGCAGTGTCTATATATATAAATATATTTAAAATTTGCCTAATAATATTAATTAAACAAAGAATTTATATCAATTACTGTCAAACATGAAATCTTTGCAGGGCAGGTAATTGCGACGAATTTCTCGATTCGGTGTAACTCACGAAATTACATGCGCAAACATAACGTTGCAGTAGCTACATATAATAGACAGTTCCGAAAAACGCGAAAATTAAGTGCAGCTAAATTTCTAAGAGTCAAAACCGCCTAAATAACATGCAGCAAAATGTCATGTTTTGCAGTAGACTCATATATTGCCAGTAGTTTGAAGGCTATAGGGCCTAGTCACTTCTTTCAGGAAGGATGTGCGATTACCTGTCCAACTGCAGAGAGCAATGGCCGCCGAAGCTGAGGCTACTCGAGAAGCAAGAGCTAAGGTCAAACTACTCTATTCTAAATTTATAAGACTAATTTGTAAGCTTTGCACTAGCCCAACTCAGATGATTGTATTATCAATTCAGGGCTGCAGTGATGCCAGAGCAGCAGCAACGACTAGTATTACTGGTACTTTCTTTGGCTGTCAAATTGGCTTTGACATTTCTTGATGAAAACAGCACTCCAGCAGAATTAATTCCAAATAGATTTTCTTGGAAGCATGTTTTTCATTATTTTTCGGCTCTTGTCCGGTGTCGTTACTCCCAGGGCAGAATAGAAGTTTTGATATTGAAGAAACCCGGAAACGGACATGTATAATTATAGCACGTTGTGCGATTTTGTGCAGTGATTTGTTTTATCATAGCAAAGTCATGTTCTGTCAAAAAGACTTATTTTTTGGTATGGTACTGCTAGATCTTTTGAAGCGCCACTATAGGCTATAGCCTATCGAAGATCTAAATGGAGTCAGCATTTGCAAACAGTCTTGCCAGATCCGTCCACTCTATAGGCCTATCCTTCATTTTCCCCAGCACGTTCTATTTCAGATCCCACACGTCTAATTGAGTCTACCTGAACTTAGTAGCCAACTGTTTGACAGCCAATAATATTTTTTTATTTTTTGCACCTCAGACTCAAGCTCAGAGTAGTCCATAAAAACGCAGCTACATGTACATTTACTACTGCCGTACGAAATAGGCTGTTGTGCAGAAAGGTATTGTATTAGACTATATTGGACTATATTTTTTTGTTTTACGTTTTGATTAGGTCTACATGAAACTCGCGTAGTACAACGTCGACAAACAGCAACAAATCAGAATTTGTTGCTATTCAAATATAACGGCGCTTCGTTTTCTTGGACGCTAACCCTATATCAATAACTGTTCAGGTGATCGCCGCCGAGGGGGAGAAGAATGCTGCGGGGGCGATGAGGGATGCAGCCAAGGTCCTCAACCAGTCGCCCTCCTCACTCCAGCTCCGCTACCTCCAGACCCTCAACCAGATCGCCGCCGAGAAATCTTCCACCATCATCTTTCCAATGCCTGTCGACATCTTCAGCTCTTATCTGCGCTGACTATGATTGGAGACCTCAGGAAGTTGCGATCGCGTTTTTGCGTCAGTTTTTCGCGTATTTTCTATTTCCCGCGACTTTAGCGTTTTTCCACATTTTCCTCATAAAATTGCATATTTTGCGGTTTTCAGCATGTTTCTGCATAAAATATAATTTTTGCACCAACAATTTCCTTGAAATTAGCTTATTTTGAATTAGCAGTAAGGCCCCTAGAGAAACGCAATCGTGCTTTTTGCGTTTTTTTTTCTTTTCTATTTACGGCATATTTCGCATTTTTTCCACAACCTTGCCGCAACGTTTTCAATAATCTGCCGCAACTTTCTGAGGTTGATATTAACTATGATTGTGTTCAAAGCTTTATTCACCTTGAATGAGCAAATCAGCTTATAAGCTCTGCATTAACTCATTAAGTCTTTATTAAGCTTACTACTCAATGCCTGATCTGGGTCTTAAAAAAATAATTCCTGAAATTATGAAAGGACATTTTTTGCCAAATTTGTTACACAATTGTTCACTTTGTGCGCAGGGAATATTAATACATTCCCTGCACCCGATTTATAGTTCTTTCATGACATTATAGAGCCAGTAATTGAGCTTCTAAGAACAAAGGATGAATAAAAAAGTAGCCAATGGCTTTCGCCAAATGGGAACAAAAAATTGTCAACTGCCGAAAAAAAGTTCTTTTTGCGATTTTGACGCCTGGCAGATCAAGTCCTGTTACTACTGTACCGTAGGCTTGCTTGTGGTGAATGCAGCATGATAGTAGGCGTTGTATGAAGAATTCATTGCAGACTCTAGATCAATGGTTTTCAAAATGTGGGTCACGACCCAAAAGTGGGAAGAAACCTATTGAATAGCACTGATGTAATTAACCCATCACTCATTTTCAGCATTTATTTTCAACCTTTGCTCATTATTCTGGATTCATTTTTGAAAACACAAGAAAAAAGTCTCACATAGCGAAAACTATATATTGAAACTAAAACGATATTGACTATATAGCGGCAAGAAACAACACAATAGTACTTTAACATGATATTATATTTTAAATATTTGGTTTAAATTTTTAACGATAATATTTTTTGAAATATTTAATACAATATCTACGGGCATAGGCAACATGCAACTACCAACGGCTGCCACTTCCGATAGAACACATTGTCAAGGTTTAACCATTTAAATTAACATAGTCAAAATAAGATCTAGACTACGACAATAATACATAAACTGATTGAAAATATCCACTCGGCAACTAGTATGGTTAGAGCGCGATTTAAAACAGCGCGACAGTTGTTTAAATACTGTAAAACATGAAATTTTCGTGTGCATGTCATTTTGACAAATTTGGATAATTCAATTCAATTGGCTAATTCAAAATTACATGCAGCAAAAATTAAGCTGCATAAGCAATGTATATTGGTAGTCCTCAACAACGTGAAAATTGAGTGAGCCAAATTTTTTCTGAGGCGAAACGATAAAATAACATGCAGCAAAAATTTCATGTTTCACAGCAACTAGTTTTTTTAAACTTGTGAAACGTACTGTAATCTACGTAGACTGATAAATGATTATGTTCGATATATGCACTGACTAGACAGATCTAATACCTCTACTCTTATATACTACACTGCGTCGCACACTGCACATTATAAAATATTACAGCTTTCCGCATGCATGCACTATATAGCTGAATAGCTTAGGGCGAAGCCAAACCACACGCGCAGAAATTGGCCAATTAATATTCGTAGAGCAAAAATCACCGAATAAAACGGAACAAAAGAAGACAACTGGCGATTTTATTTAATGTTCGATGCGAGGTTAAAAGAAAAGACAATTTTCGGAAAATTTGAAATTACTACTAGAAGCTACAACCAAATGCTCGTGTCTTTTTCATCTTAGAGGCATACTTTATTTTGCTGCTTGTTAATAACCTCTACTTTATGTGCCAATAAAGACCTTCAGAGCACTTATGAAAGCAAATTAATACAAGTTTTGTTCTATAGCTTCTGTACAAAAAAAACTAAGGTCGATCCCTGCCAGAAAAAAACTGTCAAATTGAAGTATGTACAACTAGGCATTTAAAATGGGCACGCCAGTCAATTTTCAACGATTCATTAAATTGGCACGACATGGCCATGCCAATAATAGAAATCAAGCAGAAAAACATAAAAAAGCTATCCACACAATGCATCAAATGTTCTACTATTTCTAACAATAGCACAGCAGGATCAGGACTTGAGTAAGAACTCGCGTGAAAGGCATCTCAGAAATTAAAAATTTCACCTTAGAACAATAGTTGCCACATTTACTTCCAATGGATAAAAACCTAGAGAAACGAAAGCAACATACACATTACATCTGACATCTATAAATACAGGTACAATACGTTGGCTGATGACCAGAGCACTGGTTAGTGAGACAGATTCGGGAAGCGATCAAACTTAAAGATACGTTTACAAAAACATCAATTCTTACGCGAGGACAAGAAAAATAACAAAACTCGAATAAAAGCGACAAAAGTGACTACAAACGAATGCTATCAAAAGCTGCGTACAAAATTAAAATACATCGACATAAAATCAAATCAATTCAGAATTTCAAACTTACGCTATTTTTCTCTGCAATCTCGCAGCGACAAACTGAATGAAAGAAGTAGCAAAATAATCCATAATTAACAGTGGAACAAAATAATATCACAACAACACTGAAGACTAGAACAAAATAGAAAAGGCTGATGGCCTACTAATACTCGACCCAAATGATGTAAATTGTATCCATGCAAATCAAGCAGCCATTCCCCCTTAACTTGAAGGGTAATTCAATTCATAGCAAAATGAGTATATGCAAACTACAACACAGCCGATTAAACTGAGATTTTTACAATTACAAGATAACACAAGCTTGGTTATGTTTTATCCCATAACAATACATTTCTTCAAGTAATTGTAGCCATCAAAAACCTTTTTGCCACATGCAGTTACAGAATTTAGGCTCGAAAAAAGCGATCATTCATACTGCAGACTTCAGGTGAAATCTACAGGCAGAACATAGCGATAGATCTCTACAACATTATGACCATTAAATATGATTGCTTTGGCAGCGACAGACCATACTAGTATGGGCCGATAGACTGTACTCGTATGGTACGATGCACTATATATGACTAAGTTTAATTAACATTGTATTTGATTGGCACTGCACTTGAAAACCTTTCAATAAAGGTTTTGATGTTTCTTTAAAGGAACTGGGCCGTGAGTGTGTCCAGATAGCAGAAAACAAAAATCCAGGAGGATACAGTTTGCGGAAAGTAAACCAGGGGCCTCATTTACGATAGAGTCCTAGGAAAATCTAAGTCTCAAAGAAGTTTCTAAGCAAAACTTATGAAAATCTTATCTTTTTTATTTGAACCTCCGCCCGGTCACGTCGAACCGAACGAAGACATCATTTTGTTCGACAAATGGATTTTTGTCTTTAAATACCTCGTTCAGGAAAAACTTACACAAAACTTGTACGTGAACAAGGCCCCAAGCTGCAGTTGTGAGCTGACTACAAGAAAAGTACCATCTTGCTGCAAACGGATTTTCCAAAAACACCTCACAAATAACTAAAGGTGAGAGGTCCTTCACATATCATATAACGCTTGAGGGTGGGCAGGTGAGTAGGGATTTTGATATAACCCGTTATAAGGGGTGGGTGGGTAGGGGACAAGCAATATTATATAACATTTGCCCCCCAAAAATTTGAAAAAATGTCATAAAACTGTTCAAAACTGAGAAATTTGCTGAACATTTGAATTTTGTGATCATTTTTTGAAACTCTGGGGGTGGGTACTTCAACAAATTGTTATATAACATTGTGGGGGGTGGTCTGGCCCAGCATTAAAATGTATTAAGTGGTGGGTGGGGCAAAAGATGACATTTTGGCATCAAGTAATATGTGAACAACCTCTGACCGGCTATCTCTATGAAACTATTCAACGCAGGCCAGCAACAGCAGACTAAGAAACCTCTGCACACACTATTGCGGGAAGGAAGCAGTTTGATTCGGCACTCTCAGAAGTCCTCAGTTTTTCGCATCAATGCGTGCCATCATGTACACACACACATACAGTTCACCGGCTTGTATCGGCGCACAGCCATCACAGCAAGAAGAACATCGTGATCACTATCGCGACGATGAGGAGAAGAACCAATATGGCCGTCCACTGCTTCCAATCTACACACAAAGCGCATCTAGCTCAACGGTAGTGGAAAAACTTTTAAGAAATTAAAAAAACTTTCAAAAGTTATAAAAAGAAGTAAGCTTTCAGTATCAATAGCAAAAAGAAACAGAGGTGAAGATCAATGAAGTGTCTAGTGTCTGGTAAAAAAGCTAATGTTGAACAACATTAAAGCTGGGGGTCGCTAATTTTTGTGTATTGTAAACCTAAACGACTTAAGAAATAAATAATAATTTTAACAAGCAGATAAAAAGAGAAAATTTCATACTATTTTTTCGTGATTGTATTTATCATATGGCAAGATGTAACAAACGCATCCTACTAAATGTAGGCGTCATAAAAAAAGGAACAACTGAGAATATTCTATTAACAAAATCTTTAATTCTACTAATTTAACGAACTTCACTTATAAGAAGACGGATTGCTTTTTTTAACAATAATGTTCCACTTTATCCAATGTTTTAACTTATACATTAACTCATGAAGAGAATCAATAGAATTTAATAAAAGTTATTGCACTAGTCACCTCTGGCGAGATTGAGCACCCGTACTGCCCTCTTGAGGGACCCCTGAACTCGCGAGTCGGTCGTCTCCAGCTCATGAATATCACTGCGTAACATCCTGATCACGCGCGATACACATCCATTTAATGAAGAAATATTCAACTGCAGAAGTTTGCGATTGCTAAGCAACTCAAAACAATATAAGGTGATAAACAAAACCGTTACTGGAACTTCATGCTTTTTATAAACTAGAGTATGCGTTTCACTTTATACACTAACAGTGTGTATAAAGTGAGACGCATAGGCTGTGATGTGTTATATACATTACAGCGGGGGCGTCTCACTTCATACACACCACAGCATATGTGTTTCACTTTATAGACAACCCCTGCAGGCCGGGGAACAAAAAATTGGCCAGCAGCCCAGAGCTCCCCGGGCTTGTCGTAAAAGGCGACTAAAGAAAAGGAGGAGCGGTTCTGTGCCGGCTCTCTTGTACAGAACCGAACTGTATATACTGTGTGCTAAGCTAAAAAAAACAAAAGAACTTTATACACACCACAGCGCACGCACTTTATACACACTACAGCATATGCGTCTCACTTCTTACACACCACAGCGCATGCGTCTCACTTTATGCACACCACAGCATATACATGCGTCTCACCTCATAAACAGTGTAAGCGTCCTAGGGAATATCTGTAAGGAACTCTAAGCAAAAATGATCAACCATGCTGCTTCGTACTGATTTCACATAGATATCACAGAGTTCAACTGTTGAAAACAGTAAACCCATAAAATAAAAAAAGGGACTGACACAGTCTGCTCGTCCTGTTCATTGGCGGGCTGGGGACTGCTGTCATTGGGTGTCAGCACCGCCGGACTCACTCGATTTGACTCTTCTCCCCCCTACCGAAAAAAACCATTGAAGAGCAAAAACTGTCATGTTAAAAACTCAATAAATATATTGGTTACCGGTAACAACATCAAATAAGAAGCTAGAATAATCTTTGCTGTAATTAAAATGGAGAAAACTTTTGCAAAAATTTTACTATGTACATTGTACAATCATGACAAAATTCTAATGGCAGAGCTAAAAAAGTAAACATATAAATTATTTAAATGGTTGATGCAGCTTTCAATTATCGGTACTAACCACCATCAATTTGAATTGAATTTTTGCAACATCGCTCGCATTATGCAAACAAGGCTTTAACGTATTTATGTGTTTATTAGTTTTAGTTTCGATTTAAAACTAATGGTTGAAGACTATTAGAGTATGGTTGGTTATGACAGATTGGAGTTCATCAAGTATCTTAAGCAAATTTTATTTTCACTATTTTGCTTCAACAAGAGTCAAAAATTCCTCAGTATCACTTCTCATCACACCCTGACATAAATCCTTCATATAACAAATCCACTCCAAATGTCCCAGTGTCTCTAACAAATCGCGAACCTGCTGGTGATTGTGATTATTAACGACAACGATCGGACTCTCTTCGCCGCCGTCCGGCTCGTTCTGAAGCCTTGTGTACTTGTTCTGAGCCTTGTCCGGCCCGTTGGCCACCGACAGCGATATCTGAATGGAATCAAAATACAAGTATCTGAGAACACATACTGGTACTAACTAACTAACCGCCTTTTTTGACGTCTATTATGCTAATGTCCACGTTTTCACACAGGTCAGACGTTTTGCGCCCTGATGAAGACTGCCTGGAGCTGGAATTTTTTACCAGATGCCCTTCCTGATGCGAACCAAACAAATAATTATCTGGCACGGGATTAGCAGCTAGCGACACTTGTGTGTTTAACAGCCTTGCTGAAGAGCCTGTAAGCTGTAAGGCCATGTTTTCGTAGCTGCCGGCGCGAGGTTTGAACCCTGGTCCTCTGGACTCAAAGTCCAATGCCTTAGCCACATACCAGTACATAGTGTTAAATACTCATATGGAAAATAGATTCGATTTTAAAAGAGCTTTCCAAACTGTACAAATACAACGCAGGAATCTCTCTCCGAATGCTTCTCCGACCGTTCAATCTGACGTAATCAAGAATGCTTTAGAATGCAATTAAAAAATTTCTTTCATAGGAGTTTATAGTATATATAAAGACGATGACCCGATGACGACACTATCGATCAATATACACTTCAAACCAACGACTATTTAAAGAGAGTTTAAAGTTTTTGAAGGTTAGTTTTAATAGTACTTGTGGTATCGTTGAAAAATATACGACTGAGTAGATGGACAAAGAGCGGACTGTGCTAAATTCTTTCTACTTACAGCCTGAAGTTCAAAACATATTTCATCTAACAGCATATTCAACATCTTAATTCATTTTCAATATGGGCAATAATATACGGTATTAAGTTCTATTATTTCAGTGACTAATTTTTATTATAAAGTTAAGTTGAATAATAAGTATAGAAGGGAGCCAAACTGGTGGAGCAGAGTGGAGCTCCTTCGTCTTGGACTTTGTACCAGGACTTGTCATTCTATCTCGAACGCTCTACACGCACACCACAACTAAAACATTACAATTGATACAATTTTAAAAATTAAAATAAATCTATGAAAGTGAACACAAACAGGTTTTTTAAAGCATATTAAATAACTATAGACATAAAATCTGCGAGTTAAAAACAGTATGAAGTAATCTATTATGAAATGACTTGGTATATAATACAAACAAATAACATATGCTCCTCTTCTCCGAACCTAACTATTGTTCTTGTCTTGATTTATTCTGCGAATAGAACAAAAACACTACAAATATACATATACAGGGTGCGTAAAAAAAAAACAACCCCCTAGCGAATTCGCGATAACTCGGCCAAAAGTGAATATATTTCCTTGAAATTTTCAGGGATT
>JAQIWG010001222.1:0-25754 GCA_034695025.1 Chamaedrilus cognettii
TGCAGAAAAAACCAATGCACCCAAGTTCGCGAACCCGAGCATGGCTGCCGTCAGTCCTTAATTTAAGAGGTCTATGAGTTGTACATATTCGCTCAATATAATGGCAAAGTATCTTGCTGTCTTTTCCTTCTTTTGGTGCTCGATTGCTCTAAGTATGCCGCTGTGGTCATGTTGCGCAATGCCTTATGTTGGTATTGTTTGGAGTATGCAAACATATGCGAAGATCATAGTTATAATGCTAGATGTTTTAGTCTGCTTTGCTATTTATAGATCTAGCTGCTTGTAGCACTAATGTAATTATTACTGGTCATTTTAAAATCCATCGCTCAATATTATCAATTTCTATCTTAGTCTAAAGCTATTTTTATTTCTTGCTTTACTTGACTATTTGATTTGCTAGCATTAACAACATGCCTTTTCTCATTGGTCAGATGCAGGTTGCGTAGCAAAGACGCTGTCGCCACCCGCGTCACTGCTCGGTTTCGGTGAAGCGCCCATTCCTGTGTGTGTGTCTGAGGCAGACGTGGATGATCCACACTTCTCCCGTAAGTCTTCCCTCCCTCCGTGCTGGTGACCTAAGTCGGAAATTTAATTGAATTGACAGTTGATTGTCGATCAGGTATCGTTAATCGAATTTAATAAAATTTTATACAATTTTGTTTTGACTGTATCAAATTTTTTTGAATACATTTCTTTCAGCTGAAATTTATTTTGAAATGATGTTTTATAGATTGGAGAAGTTTCCATTGATATCAAGCGATGGTTATGCTATGAAGTTGTTGATCAATGATTCGGACAAGAGAAGAAAACTGATGCTTGTCCTGAACTCTGCTGCTAGTACTGAATCGTCGGCTGTTATTATGAACTTAAAAAAAAAATATTTGCCACTCTTCTGTTGCAAGAAAAATGTAAAGCAGAACGATTTAGATAAAGAAAGATGTTGAAATGTGATTGGCAATATTACAGTTAAGGACATTTTGTGTAATCTAGCAAGATTGATTAAAATAATAAATTTTGCTGAACTTTAATTTATATATTCTGTACGTATTGGAGTTTTTATTATCATTTTGACACGTGTGTAACGCGTGTGATGCTCAGATTGTAAGAAGGCGTTGGCAAATGGCCAGGAATGCCCTCCTCCCGCCCCCCGGTCATGAGATTTGCACTGGACTGAAATCAGTACCCTCTTTAAAGCTAATTAATTTATGTCACTAACGTTAATGCGTTGCTTCTGGACATCGGTTAGGGATGAGTTTCTGCTGGAAGCTACCAGTATATCTATTAGTTCAACTAGTAAAAAGTTCTAGTCGACGCTTTTAACCGAGCGTCAAATGTATTGGGGCATAATTTGTTAAGGCACCTATCAACTTACAAACTCATAAGCTTAATACCTCGTTATTTTTTGCTGCATTGTACTGAAGAAAGATGATGAAAAAGGCTTTAAAGTAGCCCCATCTTGTAATGTATTTTAACAAAAATTTCCTTAGTAGGGGTTAATAGCTTTTGAAAGATCCCAATTTTTGAAGGCACAAAGCTTCCTTAATTAACTACGTGAATATTAATGATAGTTTGTGTTGTGCGATGATGCGATATGCGTGATGGTTATGTTTCTGTCTGCAGTGTCGCACTAGAAGAAGTACAAGAAGTAGATTGCAGCCCAGGCTCCTAAATCTAAGAACTTCAGTACAGACGACGCCTGCACTCCTTCCCTCTTCCAAGGTACAGACGACGCCTGCACTCCTTCCCTCTTCCAAGACATTGCTGGCGTCGAATTTATTCATTGGAAGTCCAACTGCTAATGAAGGAATTATTATTCACTCACACCGGATATACTGTAGAATCATGCTTCAGTTTTTATGGCTCCAATACCTTAACTAGATTTTATGTTGAAAGTGTGTCAAAGGAAAAAGTTTATGGTGTCATGATTATAACAGCCAATTTGGGAAAGACCGTAGAGTCCTAGTGCTCTGTTGGGCACATTGGGACCGCTGCTACTCATAGAATGTCTCCAAGTAACCTGCAGAAGAGAGTTTCTGCTTGGTCTGAGGCGACTCAGCTAATTACGCTAACCAATGCCATGTAAAGAGCAAGACGTTTCAATGTGAATGGGTCCAATGGGGAGGGTGCCCAAATGCCCATTGCCGAGCCAAGAGGGCTGTTGGAACCGCTACTCTTTCAACTGTGAACTGGAGCGACATTTTGGCAGATGCTTCCTGCCTAGGCGGAGGATGAAAATCCATGGATGAAAGGCCTTGAGGGGGGTTCAGGGCCTACGGTGTTGAGAAAAGAGACATGTAGAGGGCGATGGTGTATTTGAAGACTTAAAACGTGCGAGAAATTTCAGACTTCTAATGCGGTGACTGACTTCTATTTTCGTTCGCTGCCCTGCAAGCGAGCGTTTTAAATTCAGCTGTTTTGAATACGCCTTTATTTTTGATCACTAGTCCTTAAGAGTGTTCGGCCTTCGTGTAGCTTTTGTCAAAGTGAGGGGATAGTTTTGAATAGCCACGGCGGAGAAACCCCCTGACCCATCACCACTCTCCATATCTAGACGACGACTGTCGTCGATCGCTTGGATTCGTCGCAAAAGTTAGTAACTGCGGCTTCAGCCCGGGGCTCGGGTCGACTACTGAGACTGATCGACGCGGCTTCAAACCACTCCCTGCCTTTAGTGAAATGAAGCTGAGGATCAATTTCACAAAAGGTTCAAATGGTTAATATTGCTTTACACGGTTTACTACTTATCAAAGAGCACATCATATTTAAGCATCAGTCCTGAGCAGTTCTTCAAAATAACAAGGATTAAAAATACACAAACATTGATATTTACATTGTATTGTTCACACCAAAAAATGACGCATACTTGAATTCAAACTCAGAACCGCAAGCGAAGGTTCCCGCGACTAGGTTCGCGCATCTAGCCGATGCGTGGATGTAGCTGAAGCTAGCCTATACCCTAGCCACTTTGCTAACGAGGCTGCTGCCACCACGCCACGGGCGCCTATGTTCACATCACGAATGTTTAAACACGAGTGTTAAAGTCTTGAAAAGCATCCCTATCTGGCGCGACGTCGCTAAATGGACAGTCACATAATATAGTAGTAGTCATTGCAATAAATCGGTAAGGCGAGGTAAGGTAGGTAAGGCGAGCTACGATAGACCGACCGTAGTCTTCGGGGGAACTGCCGCTGCGAACTAGCGACAGCTGTGAGCGTAGTCGCCCTGCAGATGGATTGATTTCGCCCTGCACGCTCCTTCGTAGGTGTATGTAGCAATGGTGCGCTAACGGTGGAGGTAAAGCTGCCTAGTTATTAGTTTCACTGATATCTACGGAATTATGCCTACACTTCCGTACGTCCGTTCATACCTGAGCTTTATTTGCAAAACTCAATGGTAGCGATCAAATTAAACACAAGAAAAAACAAGAAAAAATCAACCGTTTATAAATAGTTCTAAAGCACAGAGCTTCATTTATATGATACGGACTTAGAAAAATCGTATATTAATCATACACATGTACAGCTAAAATTACAAATCTAATTCAAAACTATTCTAAAGGTCATGTTTGTAACAGCATTAGCCTATCCCATAGTTATTTGAATATAGTAGTAATGCGATTAAATGGTCTATGTTATATTACATGTATGTTGTCCATAATTACCGCAATCTTATTCTTGAAGGTCAAGGTTAAGGTCTTAGAAGTTGCCCAGCAGACTAATTAGACTATCGGATTTGGGTATTTATGTGACATCTAGGGAGTAACTGTTATTAAATAAGACGTCACTGTTGAAAAATTATTCTTAAGGAACTCGGCTATCCAGTGACAGATCTAGGCTAGTTATTTTATAGTATAATGCAAACAACCGGAAACAGTTTTGTTTTTAAAAGAGCTTTGAAAAATAAATAATAATAATCATTCATTCGCAGAACTCGATACGCAGCTACACGTATTTGATATACTCTAGCCTACCCCATTGCTACGAGGCATAATACATTGATTATATTTGCTGAGCGAATCTTTACTGCGACACACATTTTTTGTCAATTATGTTACACACGCAAAATCGTCAGAATCCACAAAATTTAATACTTGAAATGACATGTATGTATCTATGTATGTATGTATGTATATGTATGTATGTATGTATGTATGTATGTATGTATGTATGTATGGATGCAATTTTATATCGAGCACAGAGCACAAATAATAAAGACCTCATTTCAATCATCAATATTTCGTATTATTATTTAAACCCTAACCTTGTTACACGTATTTGCTATAATACGTATACATGTACATGTATTTATGCTTGTTACAACCGGTATGTTAATAACATCTATATGGATACCCACAGGGGAGTAGCCATGGATTTTTGGGCAGGTGGAGTCAAATAGTTTGATAACAAAACTTTTCCCCCAAAAGCTTTTTCTCACGTTCAACAACGAAATGCCTTCCCGTGCGGAACTCAGAAGCGGGGGGGGGCGTGCTAACATGAAGTTTTGCCCACTAACAAAATTATTTTCTCCTTTTCTTGGGGGGACCAACCATGAATCATGGGGGGGGGGCCACCATTCATATATTTTTTTTTTTTTTATTTGGGGGTACCAACGTAATTCAAAGGGGAGACGCGTCCCTCCTATCAATGCACTTTCCAAGGGGTTCACGATTATCCCTGGAAGACGCCCTTGTTCGCGAGGGGGGGGGCGGGGGGGACGCGTCCGCCCCCTGCCTTAAGCAGCTTAGTTACGCCCCTGGATACATCATTCCTTAGCTCAGCTAACTTTTTATTTGTCTGGTGATGATGAATCTATGACTTTATTTGATTGCTTTTAATTATAGCTAGACTGTAAGTGTCATTAGGATTTTTTGTACCTTTTTTAAATAACTGATGTCTTTTAAACTTTGTTCCGTATGATTGTGTGAAATTAATGATTAAAAAATTTAATTATTTATTTATGGATTGATTGAAACTATAAAATACAATTTGCTTGTGAAGAGAGACTAAAGGCCCTAGTGGCTCTATCGTGGTTTCCAAAAATTTATTCTGATTAATGCGCTACAATCAAAAATAAAATAGACTACATACAAATGTAAAATTCAACATGCATAAAAATACATTTTTTAACCATTTTATCTACCATCGAGTCATTAAACCCTTTAAGGTGTCACAGGCGTCTAAACGAAAACTATTGCAGCTTCCATTTAGTGGTACCAATGCTAGGCCAGTATATCACTTACAAAAAGCACCGCGTCGTGCATTTAACTATTTAATTATTCAACCAAGATATATTGTATGGGATTAAATTTGCAACATTGTTTATATTAAATTGTTCAAATCCTTAACCTCCCCCCTATGGAACGTATTGTACTTCTCCTCCAAAAGGCCACTAAAAAGTCACTTAGCCAGGGCGCAGTTTATACCACCAGATCTTCAGAAAAACTAATGGTGTTTCGCGATCATATTCTTGTGTTGTTAACCATATGTGTTTGACACACAGAACTACAAGCCTAAAACTATACATCAGGGGCACAATATCGTAGAAAGAAGGACGTATTTGCTAAAAACGTAAGTTGATTTAAATTTGTTGATTATTGTGATTAGATATGAAAAGGTCATGACCCTATCTATCAATTGTTGACGGTTGGTAATTGATTTGGGCCACGGGCCAAGCCCCGCTCCAGCTATCTCCATACGTGCCTCAAAATACAGAAGATAGTGACTCCCCTTGATCGCATCGTGCCCAATAAGCCTAGCTAGGATTGGTCATGTAGCTATGGCTAACAATAGCTATGTAATAGCCTGACATGACCAACTATGCTGGACCAACTATGTTGGTCATGTGGCGTACATTTTGTTGTGTCTAAGAAAATTCCAGGGGCCTCATTCAGGAAGCGATTTGATGAAAATCTGAGTCTTAACCTTTTCTTAAAAGAATCTTTAGAAAATTAATATTTTTTATTGGAAGCTCCGCACGGGCGCGCTCGAGCCGAATGATGACGTCAAAGCGGTTTACGCATGGACTTTATTTATTTTCAATTTTATTTAAGATGAAATTTAAGAAAGCTTAAGAAATGTACGTGCATGAGGCCCCAGGCAGTCACGCATATCAGTCACTGGGAGTGAATTACCTTGCTACATTGACATGCAGGCCACGTGATTTCTCGCAGTATGCTAATATGAATACTAGGCAAGTTACTTTAATAATAAGCAAAATTTAGGCTTACCACAAGTTCTATTTTGCTCAGTTGAGCTAATTTAGCAACGGATGTGCGAAAAAGCGTCAGAACTATTGCAACTGATTGCGAGGCAAACAGATATTATACTGTATAACTCTCAGTTGCAGGGCTCACAAGCGGTATATATGTTCATATGTCAGCGTCAAAATAATGTCCAAGATCATTATTAGCCTTCAAAACCTTCTGTGGACTTGTCAACATAAGACTTCTGCTGCCATTTCTTAGTAGTCGCCTAGTCGTAATATTATGGCTGAAGTATTTTTCTGCTGGAATACAATGTTCATTTGTTCATCAGTGGTGCTTGCCAAGATTTTGCTAAAGAGCAAATCTGATTTTAACTGCATGGATGAAGATGAACATTAAGAACTTCCGATTTCAGAAACATTGCACAACAATTTAAGCATCCCGTTTTTGTTCTTACTGTACAAACGCTAACAAATGTTTCAACAGTCGTCAATTCAAGACTAAGCTGACAGGTCCAATTCAATACCTCATAACTGTGAAACTATTGCAGAGAATGACACTCAATTTGGCTAAACATTACCAGTTGATGGTTATTTTTCTGTGCAAAATTAGATAATCATTAAAACAAATATTCCATTATGTATACACATAACATTGTTTCATTTTTATTGCAAAGTATCAGATCACTTGATTTTTAAAATTTCAAAAAGCATTCAACAAAACTTAAGGAATCTCCGCAAAGATGTTGGAAATAAATGACTATTTGTCCGAGCAAAATGTTGTCATGAACGGATGTGCATTGCCTGAGTTATACGCAAACAAAACCTAAGGGGTAGTTATTTATGTCCACCCTGTCAAAATGTAAATAAGATGATTGAAATATCGACAAAATACAAAGAATTTTTGCTAATTGTCATTCAGTGTATGCGTGTGATTGTCCACCGACATGTCGGATTTCTTGTTGATATTGCTATTACTGTCGCAAAAATTAAACAAAAAGTGCAAGTATGCAACAACATGCATGGAATGAACACGCAGACAATAGAAGTTAACTATAACTAATTAAGTTACGCTTCACGGACTGATCGAATGAACGCGTCGATTCTGTTGGCAATGCCATTGTTGGTTGCAACAACCTGCCGGCCAGGTCGCTTCTCATCGACAAAACTTGTTCGATCTTTAGAAAACTTGTTACACCAATGGTGTAGAGCATAGTGTTCGCGTAAAGCACTTCTGACCATATACTGGCAGCATTTCAGTAAACATTTTTGTCGGTTTAAGTCCCTAGTCCCCAAAAAACGAATGACTGCATGCAGTTTCTTGCGGGACTCAATTAGCGGCACCCTCGCCATGTTTATTGTTTATCGAAAGTAGTTTCAATGACGTCATAAATACGAAATTTAGCAAAGATGTTGAAAATAAAATTTCTTACAAAACGTATATCTTGGATTTTTTTGTTTTCAAAAATAAAAAAAAATTGCAGCTGATAGTACCTTATATACTGAACGACCCTCGTACATGTATGCATCATCACTTAGTCTAATTAATTCAGTGAATTAATCAGGGTAAAGTTTAGCCTTGAAAAAACATACATGTACATCGTGTTACTTCTGCTCCTTTAAAAAAAGGCGTAGTGCAACTGCTACGCCTTTCAAACGCCACGCCACCATAGTCGATTTTCAAGCGTAAATCCACGACTACCCGTTTCTAAGCAGTCTAAGCAGGCGAAGCCTTGTGGCCGATCGGTTTAAGTCGCGGACTTCGGATTGCGAGTGTAGCAGAGAGTCGGTTCGATTCCCGGCCGCGGTAAAAGATTTCGAGTCACTTCGTGCACCCTTGGCAAAGGTGCCTAATGTCGTCAGCCCTGCAAATAATCATCCAATAGGGTGGAGTGCAATTGAGAAGTTGAAGTTGATGCACAGTACAATAATATTGGGATCTAACCATCACTTCAGGCGTGCTACTCCTGCAAAACTTAACCCTGTTGCCAAGCATGTAAGGCAATACAAATATGTGATTAACATTGAAAGTTCAAACGATTGATCTCATAGTTATTTATAAAGAACGGAGGTGAGCACAGCGATGTGTCCAGATGCATTGCCAATATACAGACGCTCATCGAGGTGCAGAATCTGTGAATCTCGCATCTGATGTCCGTGTGTATCGACGTAGCCGAGGTGAGTCAGCGTCTCATCCAACAACACCAATTTGTTGCTATGACGATCGACGGCAATCACATTTCCGCGTGAGTCCTTTGCCAAGCGATTAGGACGAATCAATTGACCAGTGGACGAGCCAAGAGATCTGCCGTACGCATCAACAATGCGTCCTGTCGTGTCCACTACAGACACTAGATATCGCGTCATGCTCTCGTGACTGACAGCAAACATACTATCTGACAATTGGATAGCGTGAAATGGGCGACCCATGCTGACGTCAAGCGTAACTTCTCGTAGCAAATTTCCGCTTGTACTATATAGAAGAACTTGCTTGGAATCGAGTAAAGTTGCCAGCACGCTGCATTCTTTTGTTACAGAGAGCCCTATCGGTTCGCCGTTAACTGGCCAATGAGTGACCTGATTGGTTTCAATATCAACTCGGTAAATGCGCGCGGGTCCAGCGTGACCGATGTACAGACAGTTGTGTCGTTGACATGCGGCGAGGCTGCGTGGATCGGTCATGTCATCAACGGGCATTTTATGCCTGAGTGAGAACGTTTCTGTGTCATGCACCTCGACTTGCTTTCCTCGCTCTCGCACAACGAACATGTCATTCTTCAACACAGCAACTCCACAAACTTTTATGAAACCTTTAATCGTATGCTGCTCTGTAGAATCAGCGATGAAATCAATCGCATCGGTATCTAAAACAAAAAGTTTTCAGCTGATTAAATGCATGACTGTGAACTTCCAGTAGGTATTCAGCGTGAAAATATAATACAAAAAATTAGCGAAATTGCCGAAAGGGATCTTTCAGTGAGGACACATGACGATGATATAAAATTGGCTTCAGAAGGCTTAGTCCCATCCGTCATACCATGAGTTCAGGCCCCTCAGTTATATTTTGCAAAGCCCTGCCCATGCTCTTCTGCTTTGGAAAGCAATAGTCTTAAAATAGTATGTTTGAGGGCAGAAAGATAATTAATTTTAAGATAGTCAATTAAATTTTTTCTAAGACCTCCATCGTTATCCTAACGGTCCCCGCCCCCCAGTTCTCGAGTTTTACATGGATTTGCAAAGTGTCCTCCACGGGACATTTGCACGACTACTGTACTGGATAGGGGGCCTAAAGCCCTCCTCCCTCTTAATTTTCGATCTGGCGCAGCAACTGCTAAGATGTAGGCCTAATGCAAAACAAATTTATTCTACCATTCTCTCGAAACCAAACTTCTTACTGGATTAGGGGAGTAACATTTATTGTACATTACGCCTCACAAAGAAACCATTTTCGCTGGAGGGGGATTTAGTTTCCTTCGAACTCTCTGCACCACTCTACATGTATGTCACTCAGTTCCCTCCAAGGAGCTTAAATTTTAGCAATGCCATATACAGATAATTTTTTTGCATCGCTGTCATGTCTACATGCATTACAATCGCACATTTTTAGCCAAGTTAGTACCTACAATGAAAAACTTTCTGTAAAGCGCAGTCAATTTCAGATATGGAAGCATTTGTAGAGCATTTTATGGACGTCATCAAGCAAAACATGTTTTTTGCATTGAACTATTTGAGCTGAGACTTAAATGACTTGTGAATGTGTTTTGAGTCTTGGCGGCTCAGCCGTATGTTCGTTGTCTACCGCTATGGCGATCCAGGTTCAAATTCCGGCGTTGTTTATTCACAGAAAGATTTCTCAGGCTTGCCCAGTCGTGAACCCGGATGGAATCTTAAATGCAGGCCGATGCATTTATGAAATAACCGATCGTAAATGATTGATCGAGGATCGAATTTAAAATATACAATCACACCAGGTTCAAATAAAAACAACAGATGGCGGCGGTTGACTCGACACCAACGCATAGAAGCGTTGGCCTATGTTGAGCGTCCGTTACATCTCACCAGTCTGGCAAAATCGGATCCAGAGTTTGTTTGTTAGTGAATGATTGAATGCTAGCGTAAGTGTCGTTGTTGGTTCAGCTTTAATCGGCCTTAATTGCGAATTACATTGCAGGAGATACCTTAAAATGTCGTGCAGTATAATTACGGTACAGCGACCTAGAGATGACACTATAGTCATGACTCGGCATTACCTAAATTGTCCGATCAAAAGATGAATAAAATAAATGAATTAAAATACCTCCGAAAAATTTGGCATTCCGAATGTGTAGTCTAAGATCAGTCACTGCACGGTGAGAATGACTCAAAGATGAGCGACTGAACCGTCAAAAATGAGTAACTGTAGTTTCTCACTCAGTTTTTTCTAACTCTGTTTGACTGACGCATATCACGAAGTTCTTTGAACAGACGCATATCCTGACTCATACCGTGAATGCAAGACGCAGTACGAGTCTAGCATTCAGTGCAGTCTGAAAGGTACAGTCTGCGATAATTGATCAAACGATCTAGGATTAGTGAATAGTGATGGAAAGACAGGAGTCTGGAAAATTGATCTTATTAAGTTTATAGTGTTAAACGAGTGATTGTGCAGCCTAGTCAGAGACAAAAGAATGTGCAATAATGTGTGATAATTGATTTAGCAGTCTTGAATAAGTCCCGGAAATGACATTAAAGTATGCCCTACCACCGGGCAGGTTTGCGACAGGAAGAGCACGCGGCTCGTAAAACTCTGCGTCACAAGACGGCAGTGCCGGATTTACATGTGGGTACACGGTGTACGTGCCCGGGCCTCCGCGAACAAGGGGGCCTTCGCCAATAATGCTCATAACTTGTTTTACAGTATTGTATTTAAAGCGTAATGTAGCCTGCAACTACAAGTGGCAAAAATCGACGACAGCAGCTGTTCTAGACGAACTGTGACTTGCCTATGTGATGAAATGGTCTCAATTGGATGAGGCCTCTGCCGCCTATTGATCACTGGTGTCCATATTTGAAGGTTCTTTGTCATTGTAACAACGTCATGCTGCACATGCATAAGATAATCTATAATTCATAATGACTGACCAATGAGTCAATGGCGCATAGCCATTGACTCATTTGTCAGTCATTATGAATTATTGTATGATAAAATGAGCTTGAATGATTAACGCTTATTTATTGCGTCAAATGAAGAATATGAATATGGTTAAAATATTATTCTAAAACTTACTCATTTTCAATGGGGGCCACACAGAATTTATGCCCCGGGCCTTTTTCGGTGCACTCGGGCACTGCAAGACAGTTACGAACAATAACAAAAGGACAAGTACTTATGCACATGATCCTCCCCGTTGTCATTGCCGTAACTAAGGCGATGCCAAGTTCTTGGAAGATAACGATGGGTGAGTGATCATTGAAACTGCGTGGCAGAGAAGGTCGAACTAGAGCTTTTGTCCTCGGGGCTCTGGACCGAAGTCATCTAACTAGTTACTGCAGTTCCCTTCCGCTCAAGACCCCTCTCAGTGCCCCGATGCCCATTGTCATGAGGCATCAACACTCTGCACCAGCGTGATAGGCCCATGCCTCAGACTGGTTCATGTGTGCGTTCGTGTCCATAGCTGCAAATGGCTTACCCTTTCTTGCGTAAAATGCGACCACGGTGTGTGGGTCTGGGATGAGCGAATGTATATCTGAGGTGTGCGATCTGTAGTCAGCGTGACCGTGTGGTGCGTAGTCAGATACATGTGTACAATCTAGTGAGTGGAGTTACCGCTGAGTGATCGATACATGTTTTTACGATCGATTGGATTAGCAGTGGACGTTTCTAATGGAAACAGTATAAATATTTTAAAAAAAGTTCTCGCGGTAGAAATCGTACCTGCAACTGCTTCAGAGGAGCCTGCAATGAAAGGTGTAGCTCCACTCGTGCCCACGGCTGTTGTAAGTTTGAGCACTAGCAGTGGTCCCGAAATGTCACTGACGTACAACCGACTGTTTGGTTGTTCGAAGAATAACGAGCGAGGATGGTATAGCCGATGTGCTGAAAACAGTTCACGCGGTAGAAATCGTACCTGCAACTGCTTCAGAGGAGCTTACAACGGAAGGTGAAGCTCCACTCGTGCCCACGGCTGCTGCAAGTGTGAGCACAAGCAGTGGTCCCCACATGCCACTGACGTACAAGCGACTGTTCGATTGATCGAAGAATAACAAACGCGGATGGTGCAGCCGATGTTCGGGTGTCGAGACATAGCCAATGTGCTGCAGAGTCGCGCTCAACAACATCACTCTATCGTTGAAGCAATCAGCGACAAACACTTTGTCGTGTGAGTCTACCGCGAGATGGCTCGGAATTCTCAACTGGCCTGTGGCAGAGCCCTCTGAACCGCCGTACGAGTAAATAATGCTGCCTGTCGCGTCCACTACACAAACGCGGTGTAGCGACAGTTTTTCACTATGGTGACTGACAACGTAATTATTAGTGGACAGTTTTATAGCGTGCACTGGGTAGTCGATGCTGTTGTGAAGCTTGATTTTTTGTATCAAAAGTTCTATTGCGGAACACTCAAGAACTTCGTTGATGCTGCGCACAAGTGCCAGCAGATTTCCTTCTCTTGTCACTGACAAGCCGCTCGGCCAGTGGTCCACCGATATTTGAGTGACTCTACTAGTTGATATGTCAACTCGATGAATGCACGCTCGTTTACGAACCTGCTTATTATCGCTTATATACAAACAGTTGTGGAGTTGGCAAGCGGCAAGGCAGTATGGATCATTCATACCACTAACGGTTATGTGACGCTGTAGCTTGAAATCGTTAGAATTGTACACCTCTACTTGCTTGGCGACGCCTCGCCGAACAACGAACAGTTTGCCTCTCACAACACTTATTCCAAACACTTGTTGTTTGCCGGGAATAGCGCGAAAATCGTTGCACTCAAGAACCAAATTAGTCGTCGGTACCTACAACGTTACAAGTGATAAAAAATTACAAGGATTGCCTGGGGATCGTCTCTACTAATCTTGCCATGCATTATGCTTAGTTGTGCATCTTTTATGTCAAGAACAATGAAAGCATGAATGACGTTGGCGAATGCATTGTCTTCTGCATGCAGCGTTCACATTGTTTTATATCTCCTTTACCCGAACGCAACTAATGATGATAATAAAAATGCCGAGAAATTTATTTTACCTCATTTGCACCACAAAGCAACTTGTTTAACTGCCGCATTCCTCATTCGTTCATATTTGACTCCAAACATTTGCAATTTGTATTCCAAGATATTGCAGATGTAGTAGAGTATTCAGTTTAAAATAAATTGAGCATATTCAATAATTATCTCTTCACTTTGTGAGTTTTGAATTGTTTTGGATGCTGCAGCGGAATGAAAAATTAGCCACAACTAGGCAGGGATGAAAATATGTGATGTTGCCTCGAGTTTGCGATGCACTTTAGGATAGATTGCGATGCAATTACATGCAAAGCCCAAGATGCGCCTCAAAAACTGCATGTGCTCTTCAGATCCTAGACTGTACTTTCTAATCACAGGGCTCACAGTGTAAGCCTAGTGTAGGCCTGTCAGTATCAGTGTAGACTGTAGCCTGTACTATAACCTTGGCGTACTTAGCCAAGTATAGTATGCCAGTTTGCCGGTTTACCAGTATGCCAGTATGCTTCCACCATATTTACACTCATCAACACTTTTTCATTCGTGATCCTCTCTGTCCAGCCAATCTTCTTTATTCCACATCCACATTTCAAATGTTTCTATTCTTGTTATGTTCTCCTTCTTGAGTCTCAAAATTTCGCGCAGTATAGTGACACAGACCAAACCACCGCCTTCTCAATCATCTTTTTCGCTTTCCTGCTGAGCCCTTTAGTCAACAGCCCCTTTATCTTACTAAAAGCATTTTTGGCCATTTCTCTTCTTGTATTAATTTCAGCTTTACATAATCCGTAATTATCGCTCCAAGAAATTTGAACTTGTTGACCAGTTCAACCTTCTCTTCTTCCCGTCTACGACAATGATAATATATCACCCACATTTGGATATTTTCATAACCTTGTGTTTCGTCATGTTTTTCGATATCATTTAATTTATCCAGCATCTATTCGAGTATATAGGCAGCAATGGCTAAGCCAATAGACTACTTAAAATTAGGCCGCCAGAATATCAAGACGTTGGCTAGATCTGCATCATAATGTATACGCAAATTGACCTTAGAATGACGAGCTAGGAGGGGTAATTTTCAGTGGCTGCACCTGTTACATTGCATTTGCGGTTTAAAAATTAAACTATGAAGTCACTTCGCCCGTTTAATTTCTATATTAGTTGGCTTGCCAAGAGAAACAATTATGTCTATCGAAACACTGAACATAGGCTAGGCTACATTAGGAAATGCTATATTTTGCAGCGCTCTGACACACAGTGCCAATATAAGTCTGTTTGAACATCATATCGAATTATTTTTGCAACTTCTACTGTTATACTTTTTAAAATGTGCACACACGCGAACACGTTTTGTGGCCGTATTCCCCGTTTACACAGGGGTAGGCCATTTGCAGCCATAGACACCCGCTCTCCACTTTAACTTATCCGTCGAATTGTCGCGATGAAATCCATTAGCTTTTATATCATTCGCTATCAAGCTTTTCCACGTCGTTTCCGGTCTTCCTCTACGTCTTTTTCCATCTACCTCATACATGCAATCCATACATTTTCGCACCCAATCATCCGATTTTTTTTTCCGAACATCCCCCAGGCATCTCATTCGGTTTTTTGTTACCACCTCTCCCACTGTCTCCAAATCCATTCCAGCTCTCAGGTCCGCACAGGGGGCGGATCCACCCCGTCATCCTGTGGGGGGGGGGGGCGATTTTTGCCTACCAGTACGGCCGAAGCTTTGCCGAAAACCAACATCTATCCTTTCCGTGCAGAACTCGTAAGCGGGGGGAGGCGGGGTGCAAGCAGAAATTTCTTCTCTCAAACAATAAATAAATTTTTCTACACAAGGTCATTTCTTCTTTCCAAAAGTTCTAGGGAGAGGCAAGGCTAGGCGAGTCTCTGGGAGGGGGGGTGGCGGCGATTTCCTATACCACCACGTCCACCGCATTATAAATTCCTATTTTCATCCCCGGGGGTAGCGACGGCCCTTTTCCGCTCCTCAACAGAGCCCTGGGGAGGCAACCGCCCCCATGGCCCCCCTCCGTGCATCAGCCACTGGGTCTGCACTATGATTACTCTCTTTTAATGACACGCCACTCATCCACCTCACCATTCTCATCGTTGTCCGGCCTCCTGCAGCCATTGGTCAAGTCTCACGACCATAATATATTATCGCTCTTTTTATATACGCTTCATATACTCTTGCTTTAAATTTCAACTATATATAGGTTACTATACAGTTAGAATTGGTTATACTTGTTGAAGGATTACTTGATCCATCTTGTGTTACTACAGATGTCTTTGTATCAACATATATCGACGTGGCTACCATAACTTGCCACTGTTTCATCCCAAAATGTCCTAGCGCCCACCTCACAAACTCTTTTGGCACCCGATCAAAAGCCTTTTCCAGATCCAGACTAATTTATTATACTTAATGAGTTTCATCTGCACCATTTGGTCCAATTGACGGTTTTACTTTTTTGTGTTTATTATGCACTGCATTAACATTAATTAATTTGACGTCTGTCAGCTACAAACATTTGTTTTTGCTTCACATTTTTTTCTTTGAAGTGTTAATGTACGTAATTCTTGTGTGGTTACCTTTGCTTATGCGGAACTACTAGATGAGATAGGCCTATAGTAATCTAGCTGCAGGGGTTAGGTATTGGCGCAAGCCTTCTTGGGGATCTGCTATCTCTTTTTGCATAACTTCGTTACTTTGTATGCGACTTACATGGACGTATGTGCTTGTATTTTGTTCCCAAGCATAAATGTGACAAGAAGAAAACGGGCGTAATATAAATTTTCTGATTTAGCCTTAGATTTTTATTCTATCTGTATAGCTACAAAAATCCCATCACTGTTCCCATTTCAGGCATAAATTCAAACTGTATATCATAAATTGTTATCTGTCTTCTTAATCTTTTCTCTAGGACTTGCTTCAGTGCTTTCCTGCTGTGTTCCAGCACTTAAAATGGCCCCATGGCTACGACACTGCATCGCATCTCCCTTTCTCTTGTTTATTAGAACTAAAGAGCTGAGCTTCAATCTTCTGGGATCCTAGGGCTTTGTCCGACTTCATTACATACTTCTGTCATCCACTTTACACCTTACATGCATATTCCCGCTGCCTCAATCACTTCTATTTTCAACGCCACTCGGCTTACCACTACTGCCATTAATTGGATAATGGAAGCGTTTCAAATAGCCTATGGTAAAGAAGAATGACGAAGATTAGCTGGACAGAGAAGATAACAAATGAAGAGATGTTAAGTGAAGTGGATAAAACTTGAGCAATCATAAATTTGAAATAAAAAATGAAAGCCGGATTGAGTATGCAATACGAAAAGAGCGATTGCCCAAGAGATGTAATGAAGGAAGGGAGAATAAGAATTAATGGGGAAAGTTATAGAAAACTACAGAAAACCTACTTGAGAAAAAATCATATTCAAAATTGAGGCGGAAAATTCGTTGCTTAATATTCTAAAATGCAACACATTGAATTTAAAATACAGGGTGTGGCAAAAAAAAACCCTAGCAAATTCGCGAAAACTCAGCCAAAAATTAATATTTTAGCTTCATCTTTTAAGAGATTGTCGCTAAGACAATTTGACACAAGTTCTAAAAAATTGACTTGAAAATCTGATTGCATTCCAAAGTTATGAAACTTTTACCAAAACAAATTTAAAAATCGTTTTAACTAACACAGTGATGCCTGCAAATAGCATTCTAATGCCTGCCGATCTCCGAAATTCGTCACTAAACTGGCAGGACCTATCTTGCCAGCCAACCATACATGGGGGGGGGGGGGAAGGGGATGATGCATGTAAAGCTGATTGAGGACTGCCAGAACGTTGCGCCGTCAGTGTTCATCTTTCAACAAGACGGCGTACCAGCTCATGCTGCACACCAGTCGCAGGAATGGCTTCAGTGTTTTTGCCCAGACTTCATCAACAAAGATGAATGGCTTCCGAACTCTCCAGATCTAAATCCGCTTGATTATTTTGTCTGGGGAGCGATGCTTGAAAGGTACCGGACTCACAGGCCAAAGCCAAAGGACAAGGCAGAACTCGAGACGGTACTGGAGATCTGGACTGACCTGCCGCATGCATCATACGACAACGCTGTCCTTGCCTTCAGGAAAAGGCTCAAGGCCTGCACCGGCGAAGACGGTGGCCACTTCGAACATCAGCTTTAGTAAGCCAGCGAAAATCGGCTCTTTTCAGGACCACCAAATTATTCAAAGGGAATCAAAGCGCTCCGATACTGAGACGCTATTTTGTAACGTCAAAAACTCAAGCGGCTTTAACATGTGGTTGATTTTATTTTTCGATTTTTTACAAGAACTTTCGTAACTTTTGAATGCATTCTTGTTTCCATTTTAAATTTGGAGACATTGTGTCAAATTATCCCAGCTACAATCCCTGAAAACTTTAAGGAAATATATTTTCTTTTGGCCGAGTTATCGCGAATTCGCTAGGGGGTTATTTTTTATGCCGCACTCTGTATATCTAACGCGTAAAGGCTGAGAACGCGAGAACTCACGTGAATACCGCGTGCTTGCTCAGGTGAGTAGATTTTATCCAGCAAACATGCACTCTCAGCATGCGATTGATCAGCTTCTGGTGATCAACCGCAACAAGCCAGATGCAGAAGCACGACAATTGAGCACAATGTAGGCCTATTTAATGTGTTTAGGTAGGCTACTATAAACGTTTTCCGGAAAATCAAACGGAGTTTTTGTAGCCTTGAGGCGAACGGATTTATCTCAACATGTATGCTATATGCTGATATTAACCACACTTACCAACGACAGGAATGAATTAAAAAAATTTATGTAATAAGCATGTAGTAGATGAAACTCAGTGAGCGATAAGGGTGGATTCTGGTTATTTGACGTTGAAAACTTGTGAATCAGTGAATGACCTTGATGATTGTATAAAGAGTTTAGCAACTGTGCACGCCCTCAGGTGAAGGTGGCATTTTTCAGAGTTATTGGCCGTTTTGTGGAATTTTCACACTTTGCAAACAGATTCGTTAACTTGTCCAACACTGGCCGCCTTCGATTCTTTCGGTACATGGATAACCAAGCAAGGGCATTGCGTCTAGCTAGTTGATAATGTATAATGATAATACATTAGCTTACAAAGAGTTGGTGTATACTGGTCTATCAATCTTGTCTAGATTGGCGAACGAATCTGCCGCTTGAAGTTGGCGACAATCATAATGGCCATAGCCTGCAACAATTTTAGTGGACTGCCTCGTGAAACTATAATGTTCACGATTGTTGACTAAAACTGTAAGCTTAAAATTGAAGCCTAGTCTCTGTATTCGGTATTGGCCTAGGATTTCGCTCCGATAAGCCAAGAGGCCATGCTAATAGGTTATAATTATTACGCAACGTTAGAAGTAAGGCATTTATGGTAATTATGTCCCAATCTGTACAGGGGATGGTTTGGAACAAGGCCGGATATTGTCCACGCCGTAGCCTCACAATAATCGATAATACGATAATATTGAAGCATACGCACCATTGCTTCGATTCTTCACAGGCTTCTTCTTAGTTTCACGTAAGATGTCCAGGAACTGTTGGTAACTCGCCATACTGCGGCGTCCCATGATATCAAGCAGTCTCACGACTTGTTGACGCTCTGTGCCGCGCTGTTTAACAGCAGTCGTGTGCTTGTCAGATAAACAGCCGCTTGATGACAGTCGGTCCAAGAGATCACTTAGCTTGAGACCATCCTCGAGGTTAAGCTGATGTACTTCGTATCTCTCTCGCTCTTGCACCGTGAGTAGTCTCTGGTCACCAGCCTTCTCTGCAATTAAGCGAATAGAGATCTTTAATAAATCAATCAAGTCTAGGTAGGCTAAGCGTGTTTCTTAGACATGCCTTAGCTCAAAAGAAGTCGAAGGACGTCTATGATTCTGAGCTGAGGAACGTCTATGAAATCGGAACTTAGTCAATGTGTATAAAGCGAAAAAAACTGAATTTACATGGCATCTCTGTTCGCAACATAGACATCAGTAATGTAAGACCATGGCTTTGGCGTGGGGCCGGTCCTTAGGCCGAAATGCGACTGCCTTGGCCTTGGTCCTACGACTCGCGGCCATGGCCTTGGCCTCGCAACTCCGGCCTTGGCTTTTGCCGTATTCATGGTCACGGCCAGGTCAATGACCTGGGCCACATGCGGGATGAATTAATATTTAAGTCAAACTCTCTTTCAACTGCTATAGATGTTATATTTTAGATAAATCTATAAAGTATTTTTATTGACTGCTTCATTGATGCATTTCTCACATAAAGTTTTGTAGCTTAAGTAACGGACATAATTGTAGTTTATTAGGTAATCGATTGAGGTGTTATTGAATCTTGGAATGGCCTGTCGCATAGTTCAATTTTGTTCTCATTTGTTAGCTAGTAGACCTACATGTTCTAGATTTAGTATTAGTACAAAAGCTAAAAATTAAGCCAGTGTACATAGACAATGGCTATATGTAGGCCTACGTTTGGATAATTTTCAAAAGATTAATAAAACACCATGTTTTATAGGTACATGTAAGCATACGTCTGGATAATTTTTAAAGAATGAATAAAACGCCTATGGATACTTCAGAGGATGATTGAAAGACATACTGAAAGAATGTTTAGCACTTACTTCTTTTACATACGAAATTGCTACTGCTAGATGTCAGCACAAGTGCTGTTTTTGGATTACGAAGATTGCTGGGGGTTGAAGTTAAAGAGCCGTGTGTAGTAACGAAGACTTCTGCAGTCCAGTCCGGGCGGGAGGGCTACTCACGGACCGTTCCCCCCTCTTTCCTACCTTTTCTCCTTCCGGGCGAGTCGGCTAATACGACTCGCCCGGGGAGTTCTGAGTTGCAAGCCAATTCTTTGTCCCCCGGCTTGCAGTGGGTAATGAGGATGATATAATTTGGATTAAATTGCTTCAAGCCCATTGCTCACTGCGTGAGTCGTGAAAAGCACGTGATGAAGGGGAAACGGTTCCATACAGAGGTGTTTGGTGTTACCGGCTCCCTTGCACAGAACCGGACTGCAATGGCCTTTGTAATTACGCTCGGTTCTAAAACAACCAACCCTCTATCCTAGCTAGGCCCACCTATATTACACCAAAGCAAGGCGCTGTGGTTTAGTGGTTAAGTCGTCCAACGCGAGTCCTAGAGACCTGAGTTAACACCGCGCTGCAACTACGGAACCATGCGCTACGGGCCATTAAGCCAGAATGTTAAACACGCAAGTGTCGCTAGCTACTAACCCCATGCAATATAATTATGTATTTGGTTGGCGTCAGCAAGGGCATCCGGGAGTAAAAATCCAGCTCCAGCAGTCCTCATCCGGACGAAAAACGTCTAACCTGTGTAAAAACATGGGCATTAACATAATTGACGTCAAAAAGGCGGTTAGTTGCCTAATTAGCGATCTGTTCAGCTGCGGTTACCTCCAACTGTATGACAAAGCAGAGCCGCGAGGTGCGTCTGGTTGGTGCGCATCAGAGCCTCGACGAAAAGCGAGTGCTGACTCGCTTTGACGCTGTGCAGCAGGAGGTCGAGCAGCGCGTCGTTCTGCTCGTACGTGTTGTGCTGAGGACGAGCGATGTCTTCTTGCTGAGCCGCAGTCAGAGCTCCCGTGCTAATCAGCTCCTCCAGCAGTCCGTACTGACACTCCAGCTGCTCCCTCAGCAACAGCCGATTTGCCGTTAGTCGCGAGTGAAAACCTAAAAAACATCAACACCAGCCAAAACTTTAAAAACAAGTTCCCCAGCTTTCAATTTCAGTTCCGTGAAATGTAACTTAAATTTTGAAAATTTTAAATACTTTCAAATTGCCACTAAACAGTGGCTTTGTGGAGGAATGTGATACGATTCTAGAAGAGCCTATATGTATTTTCTTGCTTGATATGCGTGGGGCGCAGCAATGATATTGACAAATTATAAGTGAATGGATTGAAATTGACAGATCATAGGGCAGTTGTAACAAGACAATGTTCGCAAGGCTATGTTGTATGTTGTAAGAAAAAGGTCAACAGAGAAGAGCATTGGTCAACCCAAAAGCTGTCTGCAGGCTATTAAATTGCAATCCCTATAAAAATCCCTTGTCTGATGATGAATCATCGAAGGTATTGACTGAAATAACAGCCACTGCTTTTATAAAGTTATTCAGACGTCACGTCAATTTAAATTGAAATATAGGCTAAGCTTTGAGGTCGAGTGTGACTCATTACCTAAAATAACCTATAGGAATCAAAAGCCTCGAGAGCATGGCAACCATGCAGGCTGTCACGGTTTTTATACTTGAAAACTCGCGTATGGATGCGAACCACGACCGTTCAGTTTTGAAATTTGTATTTAATGCTGTCATACCTTAGCCTTTGAGCACAATGTGCATTGTGCACATGCCATGGTTATGGCCCAGACGTAGAAAGCATGAAAATGGGCCTGAAGGCATAACACAAGTTGTACATGTACTTACTTTTCTACTACTGAGTTCAATTTAGTATCCATTGAGTAATTTTTTTTAATGAATAAAAAGATTTTGACCGAATTTGACATGCTTTGACAATAATGTTGACTATTCTTGACTATAGGAATTACATAATAGTTATATAAATGTTATATATTTTGTAAAGTAAGTAAAAACTTTTGTATTCATTTTTTGTAACCTACTATGATGCTACTCTGTTTCTCCTTCTTGTTAGAAAATAACGGTAGTCTATATGCAGGCTCTGTATATAGGCCTATGTAATAAGGATTACATGAATGCTATACTCGCATGTGTTAACTTTGTTCGTATCAGACACTGTCAGATTTTAAAACTCAGTTCTCAGAACCGGTTTTACCGTGTTAGCTTGCAATTGACTTCCAAAATGGTACTTTTATGCAAAAGACGAACTGTCAACGCATTTCACAAATAGCAAATGAAGCGTTGCGATATGTTTTTCGATAGGTATTTTGCTAGCAACAACATTTTGTCGCAGATCTACTCATTACACAACTCACGTACATAGTACGATAGAGCCTTCAATAATTCATTTTAATAATTTTCATACCGTATGCCGTGTACGATGTCGAACTTCAATCAGCTTCATCGTCTCCAACCACTACTTTAAATTCAACAGCGGTCAGTCCGTGTACAACGAATCCAAAGCAGGAAACAACCTACACATGCACAATTAAGCTGTAGGCCAAGTCAAGCGCAAACTGACTGCGTGACACTAACACGGCCAGTGGATTATACAATATACTCGTACATTTACCGTAATTGAGAATCTCCCTAATGGTCACACCACCTACTGCGCAACGCTGTCATTTCTGGGGCAGTGGATGCAGAGGGACACTATGGGGCTGTGGTGCAGATGTGTGACGCTCGTGTCCGAACTATCGGTGACGACTTTAAACGCCAACTTTAAATAATTGTGTTACTATGTACATGTATAATTGGTTGATAAATCGAACTTTTTGATCGTGCCCTTCTTGTGTCTTTGTTTCGATCCTTGAAGGATGCGTGGTTCTGATCCCATTACTGCATCTGACCGTCCAACGTGCAGACAACAAACCGTTGCCTCGGTACTTGAACGTAGCGCACGACTCGGCGTGCTCTTGCTTGAGAGGGGCTTTATGCGATGAAATGACCACATCTGCAATGCAGAACATGACCCCAGGGATTTATCTATCACCCCAGCGACCTTTCCCCTCTACACTCCCAAATTTTGAAAGTACACCCCCCAAAATCAAAATTTGAACACCCCATACAGTTTTAATTTGTGTGCAAAAGAAATGACTGTGTATTCGCAAGTTACGAATCAGACAAAAAATGTTTTTTCGAAATGCGTCACAACATTTGCAATAACGTTGTGACGCAATGCGGGGAAAATTATTAATTTTTTCGAATTGCGTCATAACGTTATTGCAAATTGCAAACACTTAGAATACAATTATAATAGACCCAGCACAATATATCAAATTACCTTAATAGCTCGATCAGGTACGGTTAGCTCAGGCCAGTAAGATCTCGGGACGGCGTGTATGAACTACGAGAGCCGCTCATGTTCAACACCCCCCCATCCGCCATTATTTATGTGTGCCTACTGTATTTAAAATTATATTGAAAAATGACTGCTTGAGCATTGAGCTTGATTTCCGACAATAATTGAGTAACAAGCATCAGACAGACAGACCACAAAAGTAAGCTTGTTAACTTTAAATCCCGACCATATCTAATGATTTTTCTAAAAAAATGACTTGGACAAAAATCTTATTTTTTGGGGATGATGCAACACACAAAAAACTTCATTTTCACGTTTTAGAAGCTTGTACGCTAGACACTACCTGTAAAAACTAGCAGCTCGGCATACGATTGTTCTCCAATGTCCTGATGATCTACGCAAATGTACCTCCCAGCGTCATTGACAGACACGTTTCTGATCGACAGCGCGTACAGGCCGGCAACTGTATCATTGACGCTGAACCTTCAAATCAAGTAAAATCCTCTTTTAAGCATTGTACGTCAACAACATGGCATAGACCAATTATGGTATAATGTCAAAAAAAGCGAGCAACAGGCTCCGTACGCGAGAAACTTGAAGCGCTTATTAAGCTGCAGGTGACATAAATGCAAAAAGTAACAGAAATTTGCAATTCTATGCCCAGTGACCACCAGTGGTACCTCGGGCCGCATCGTCTGTCAACTCTTCCGAACGCGTAGATATCCTCCATGTGCGATGATACGACTCTTGCCCAGATGACTGGATCGTCTGCGCGATCAGTGCTGCAGATGAACGTGGCGGTGTCTCCAGTCTGATTCACTGACATCTTCGGTCTCACACGAAGCTGGCCATTGCTGCCTGTAGGATAGCCGATGATATTTAAATGAAATTGAAATGGAGGTTATCTTCAACTTCACAACTAACGTGGTTATAACTTAAAGCTTCGGATTTTTAGAAGTCATACTGTTTGCTGCATAAATTTGTCTCTATACGAGTAATTCCAGCATAGAACTCACTTCATAGACTGTTAGTTATCAGTGCTACCCTCGACGACTTCAAACGTGGCTTAAAAAACATAGGCTTTCTAAGTTTTTATCTAGAAATTTTGGCTTAATAACTACGTTGTTCATAATTGGCCGCAAATGCTACTACAAGGTGCTTAATAAAATGACGATATCCTATTTTACGATATCCTATTTTATGGTATAAATTCGCGTCTGATATAACTGTTTTTAACCATTTACTTTGTATTTTAATGGTCATTGTGGAAGTGACACTATATGTTCTCTACAATTTCGCTCGTCTTGATCTTATACGGTATACACGTGGTGATTTTGAGAACCTATGCATCATGTATTGTTAGGAGCCTTGTGAGCGCAAACTATGGTTTCATGTGGACTATACAACCACATGCTCTTAGGTCATTCTGTCATAGGGCTTGTATTTTATATCTTGAAATGTTTCTTCGTGCTCATTCTTTCGCTCATTCTTTTGTGCTCATTGATGAATAAAAAAACGACACTCCACTTTAACGGATGATTATTTACAGGGCTAAGGAATTTAAACCACCTTTGCAAGTGCGAACGCAGTTTCTCGAAATCGTTGCCGCGGCCGGGGTTCGAACCGACCCACGGTAAAATTCAATTACGAAAATTAAGAAGATTAATATTAAACACGGATGTTGAATTTATTTTTATGCACAAAATTCCACAGAGAATGACCTTTAAAAGTCACGTAACTCATTCACAAAAACACATAAATTTGGTTACAAAAATAAAAGATTTGATTTTGAAATAAAAGATTACAAGAGAGCATTGCTGTTGACTAAATTTTCATGTACTAAAATGTGACATTAGTTTTAAAATCCGTGAAACTCATTGACAAAAATCGTAAAATTCGATTACGAAAATAAAAGATTTAAATTAAACACGGCTTCTGAATTCATTCATTAAAATAAAATATTAAAATTAAACACAGCTTCGAATTCATTGATATGTGGTAAATGTGACAAAAATTTACTGCAAAATCCATTTAATTCATCCGCTGATATAGTCAAATCCAATTCACGGTGTCTGTGTACTATTGTAGAAGGAGGTTCGATGCGCTGCTGCAATCTCTATTAGTTGCCTCCTGTGACTTAGACTCAACTCTATTTAGGCCTAGCGTGCATGTATGTTACCAAGAGTCAAACGCCCAAATGAACGAAGCGTAGGTTTCTGAACAACGACAATACTAACAAGCCAAGCGCGTACACAATGTCGGATGATCTTTGAACCTAACCTAGCTCACTGCGCCTTGAGTTTATATAGCTGACTTTAGCAAGGGGGCGAGCGCCTTCCCCCAGCATC
>JAQIWG010001223.1:0-25749 GCA_034695025.1 Chamaedrilus cognettii
TTTTCTCCTTTAAATCCAGGCTTAAAACTCATTTTTTCAAATCCGCTTTCTGTATGTAGTCTGTTGCACCTCTCCCGTACCTACGATTCAAGCAAACGATGTTTTTCCATCTCCGTTTGCATGACATTTTCTTGGTGCGTTAAAAGTGCAATATACATACATACATACATACATACATACATACATACATACATACATACAACCAGAAATGTGTAATTATAAAATGGAGAATAATCGAATAAGCCCTGTTAAGAATTTTAAAAAAATGGACAAGCACGTTAAAAATGGCTTTCAAAAGTTTTATTATCCCCCCCCCCCGCTTACGATTCCAAAACAACAGCAAAATGACTTCCGGGGGCAGAAAATCGATTTGTGTAAACCGATAGTTTACATAAAGTTGTGAAAAGCCGCAAAAACATTATTTTTAGGCCTAAAACGCTCACTACAAAAACCATAGAAAAGAACATTCCGCCGCCGCCCCCCCCACCCCCCTTTCGCGCATGAGTTTTTTTCGAAAAAGATTTCACACACGGTGGCTGCATCCACGCTGCTCATGTAAAAATCACACAATTTAAAAATAATAATTTTTATGACTTCACCCACGAAGGCCAATATGAGATGATTTACTGGCTAAGATTGATCTACTGATTTTTAGTTGTTGAAAATTTCGCTTAAAAAAACTTTGACCTGAATAGAATCAATATTTATAAAATGTCTAGTAGAGCAGTTCATGCAAAGAAAGTTTTCCAATATTTGCAAAATGAGATCAAAAAGTCTTTGGAATGTATATACAATTATATTACTCATATACATATATGTGATACTGCAAAGAGAATTTAATTTTTATAACCATTGTTGATATTAACAGTCGGCTATGAAGGTTTTGAAGATCTAAGGAGGATGCTTGTAAATAATAATAATAAAACAGTGCATTACTTTGAGTGGACTAAAGAATTGATTCTTTTCTATAATTTTCCGTCAAGGAATTATAAATTATAAAAATTGCGAAGGTTACTGTCACGAATGGTCTCAAAAATGGACAAACTCTGTTACGAAGGGCGTAAAAATGGACACATTTAGGCCAGTGCTAGGGATGGATAAGGACTGCTATAAGAATATCCTTGAAAATGGGCGATCACTATACATGTAGGAATGGCGTAAAAATATACAAGTAGGTTTACTGTTAAGAATGGGCTAGAAATGGACAAGAACTGCTATGAGTGGTCTCAAAATATTTCGTCAGAGTGCCCCCCCTCGCTCATGAGTTCTGCACGGGCAGGAAAAAAGTATTCGTCAGCACCCCCCCCCCCGCGCCCCACCCCCTCCTGCTTGTGAGTTCTGCACGGAAAGATTGCGTGGCTATTTTGAATTTTGTGATCTATAGGCTGATTAGCCACTAGGCCTATATATAGATCTTTATTTCACACAAGCAGTGTAGTACAGGAAACATTTCAAATAATACAACGGCACCAGCCGATCGAAGTACCGCATCCAACATAAAATGGAATATTTCAATGAAGATAAAACTGGCCATTCTCATAATAAGAAAGACGTCTAATGTCACAACCAACTACCAGGCTTGTTTTGAGGAATTATAAACAAGAAGTAAAATCAATCAACGATATTGGGGTACACCGATTTGAACTCGATCAATTACAATTTATTATTCAAGTAACAGTGATTCTTAAAAGACATATTAATCAAATTATAATTATTTGCTCTCGCATTATAGAATGAACCTAATTTTGATGCGTTGTTGTTTTTTAAATTGACGCCGAAATGCGACTGAATGAATCTATGCTGATGTTATGCTGCTGAGTGTATGTCCATAGGTCCTGTGGTAGCCTACTATAGGCCATTGATATAGTTCGAAGCATCGAGCATCCGTGGAGTCGTGTCTACATGAAGATTATGAACTATAATTGCATATCGTAAATTGTATACAGATATACTGCTTTTATACAGGATATACTGCTGTTGAGCAATTAGCTAGCCTTCGCAAGACTAAATTTGTAAATTTTTTACCATTTTAGTCCGAGTCATTTGATAAGAACATTGTTTAGCATTTTATCTGCCGAGGTTAGCACTGGTTGATAGCCTAGCATAATTTATTTGCTTTTTTCTAATTTCTTTAAAATTGCACTTGTAGTCTGAACTGTCGTGGATTCTGTACACTGCGATATTGCTATACACTGTATGTTTTCTACTGCCTTTGTGGCAAATAGAGTTCTATATTTAATATCTATAAATATACGGTTATATATATATAATATTTGCAGTATTATAGGCCAGCTGCAAGTAAATGCATCATAATAGGAATAGAATATAAACGAATTTTAGAAGTAGGAATGTGTGTAGGCCTATCTATATATATATATTTGGTTTCTAGCACTTGCATGTAACTCCAAAATTCCCTTGGATGGCATGAAGTAATTTTTTTAATCATTTTAAATGCCTTTAAGAATATTTAGAGAAATCATAGCAGCATTTATCCATTTATATGGGCTATTTGTGCACATCATAGGTTTATAAAAAATTATATCTTCTATATCTATATATATATATATGTATATATATAGAAATCAGGAGATCATATGATGAATTATAGACCTTTCCGCACTATGGCTTATTTTCTGTGCTTGCAATCACGTCTTTTTTGAACCTGAATGTATCCGCTTGATTTTTTGCAACTTTCCTCTTTTTCCGCATGCTTCGTATTGAATTAATAGATTTTTTCCCTTTTTCGTGTTGATTGCGGTCATTGATTGGATGAAATAAAGTTTACATTTAGGGACCATTTACATGCTCTATAGCGCTCGAGGGTGGGTAGGTGGAGGAAGATTTTATTATAACTCTATATTTAGTGTGGGTGGGTAGGAAACAATAAACGTTATATGACAATAGCCCTCAAAAATTAACTTAATTTTGTTTGGTCTCCTGAAAAAAAACGGTACAATTACACTTTTTGACAATTTTTTTGAAGCTCTGGGGGTGGGTACTTCGTCAAATTGTTATGCAACAACGTGGGGGTAGTCTGCAGGCCCGGCGTTATAATTCGTTATAGGGGGCGGGTAGGTGTGGTAAAATAACGAAATTATTGGCGTTATATAGTATGTGAACGGCCCCATAGCCCTTCAAATTGTTCGGTCTGGGGCCGCCACTGTTTCAGACGCTCGTATTCCTACACAATTCGACTTCCTCCGCGTGTAGGATTAGCCCTTTGTATCACTCCCATAAATTGCAGTCCACGAAACTGCTTCCAAGAAAGAAGCAAGCCTGCAAAGTATCGCGTGCGCGGTAAAGGCTTGCGTCTCCTTGACCCACATTCCGCCTGGGTCAAGTGTGCATGGGCGGGCGTTGGCCCAGTAAACTAGCCACTAGAGAAGTTTTTAGGTAAATGGTTGACGTGACCTAATTTCCGTTAGCCAGGGTCTATGATGTAGGCCCCTATGCATATTATAAGAATTTATATACAGTGGAACGAAGCGCACACTCTGCGGTGCATGACTCTTAGGGTGTGCGATAATGTATGCTATTGAGCGCATAGGAAAATTATCCCAACGAAATGCAACTCACCCCACAACTGGCCACAAAAATTAATTTAAATTGTATAAAATTTACTTGTAAAGTATAGGCCATAGTTATCATGTAAAAGATTACATATGCTTTTTTAAAATTGTATTAGAGTTTGAGAGATATTGTAGGCCTATCTATCTTGAATCTATCAAGATTCAACAAAAGTATGCATGTGCTTAAACTATAATGTTGGACTTGTTCAACATTTTGATTCACATTGTTTGATTGAAGCAAACGGTCACCCGAATGTGGAGAATAAAATCATCCGGAAAAATCTTTCGTGAACGGCATGAAATAAAAACAAGTGGCTAAGTGGTATTTCTTTGCATCTTGGTAGGGTATTTCTTGGAAAATCGCAGTCATATTTTTGAGTCTACAAAATGAGATCTCGATCTCCCTTCCCCCCTCCCCCTCCCACCCCCCCCCCCCTCATGACCGGCAAGCATGCACAGACTGCTGGAATTGCTGGAATCTTTATCACAATAGACTATAACCCGTTTCGATGTACCGGTAGCCTACAACGTAACGATTTCTTGCTGGAAAAAAGAAACGAGCTGCTTGAGAAGGAATCGTATGCGGATATAAAGAGAAGAGCTGAAGATCGGATAAGGTGAAAGATTTAGACACCAAAGACCTGCCATGTGGCAGAACACTAAAGAGATAGACATGGGAACAAACCATTTACACTTTGTATAAAAATGTGTCTGTCTATAATTCAATCCTAACCTATCCAGGCCTATAAATTATAAATTAATAATAAAGTCGTTTTATTATGCATAGCCTATTTGTAACGGATTTAAATATTCTGTTCAAAGAACAAATAAAGGCATCAAAAAGAAGAAGCTTTGAAGTAGTAGGCTAGTAGGTTAGAGCATTTATAGACTAAGAGTATTTATCCCTATCGTGAGATTTAATTTGACGTTATGACCTATCTACCTTAGTCAAGAGGGCGACTGTAGGCTTACTTCAATTACTTTTAATTTACACTGATGTGTGAATAAAAGATACATTACATACATGTAATTAGGCCTATGATTATTGTAGGAAGTATATGCTAGTTAATAAACGAGATTTTTTGCGAGTAAAGTCACATGATTTCTATCAAAAACAAATATTTAACGAAACAAAATAATGAAGCATGACTAAAGCACAAAATTCAGTTTTCTAAAAATGATACGAAACACAATTTCAGAAACTGAAAAAAAAAATCCATAATTATATAACCTCTAAGCCTACAATACATGTAGGTATAGGCCTACTTTCACAAAAATGTGTGTTTAAGCTGCATTAGCAGTATTTTAATTGACTGTAATATCTATAATTAGGGAGTATCAAATAAAAACTGCACGAGCAAATGGACTATAAAGGTTTATCCTTTCACAAAATGTGTATTTTAGCTGCATTAGCAGTATTTTAATTGACAGTAATATTTATAATTAGGGAGTATCAAATGAAAACTGCACGAGCAAATGGACTATAGTCCATAATTATAGACGAGTCTACAGAATTTAAAATGATACACAATATATAGTCAACAGGGTTCCAAATAATGTAGGTAAGCCCTATAAGCCAAATCTTATATAATTTTTTAAAATAAGCAACTAGGCTATCCATTTTATAACAAATGTTTCATTAAATGTGCATATTTAATTCACAGAAAAAGTGCAAGGAACATAAATAGCCTACACGTACGACTTTAAGAAAAAATGATTGAAAATATAGAGTTTCATAGCAATACAAAAACAGGACTATTTTGCGTATAATTATATAAGACTATGGCTGTATAATTATTTGGAAAAAATATCTGTAAGTTTAGAAACATGCATGGAAGAACAAAAATATGAATAACAAACTCCCCGAAATAATGCCCCCACCCCGCAGATTATTGGTCGCCACCGTCACTGTGCCTCCCCCCCCCTTTCGCTCCAAACACTACTCCTTCCAAACGGAAGGGGAAACTGCCCCTCCTCTATAATCAGATTCAGCCTGATTGAAATGATGCAAATTATTATAGCGGCTTAAAAAGGAGCAAACAAAAAAAAAATTAACGTCCGTGGCGGTTGGACGTACATGATCATAGGCCTAGGCCTATAAGAAATATAAAAAATATTTGTCAATAGGCCTGTAATAGAACCATTAAACGTGTTCGTCTCGTGGAAGACTACAACATACAACAATGCCCCCTTCTAATGCGCAATTTTGATCACATCCAAATTTTTTTCGGGGTTGTAAATAACTCATTGGTGAAGCGTATCTCAAGGCGGTTTTTTAGGCACAAGGGAAGCGTATCTCAATTGAGCCACACAGGCATTTACATTCTTGGATTTATTTTTATCTACGAGTATACTTATGTAATTATATGATAGGGCCTACGGGGAATCTGTCTAATCGGGGATGCCCTAGGGAATACACATAGTCCTACCCCAGGGTTAATACGCATTCCCTCAAAATAATTTCGGAGTATGCATATACAGTGTTGCTCAAAGTTTGAGCCCACTGACCAACTTATCAACTTTGTTCGTTTGCTTTTAAGCACAGTTGTTATTTCATTCACAGAGACATTCAAAAGTACGTTGTAATTATTTTTTGTGTAATTGATGCCTGATAAATATAATTGGAATTTAACCTTGAACGGTTTACTTCGATTTTGTCCGGTGGGCTCAAACTTTTGAGCAATACTGTATATACATGTTGCATCAACCCCAAAATCAGCTTGCTTAGGCATTGCTCGGAACGACCTACATGACTTTTGTGTGTCTAGTCCTAGCCCTAGCCCATGGCACTTCTAGAACGCTAACAGTTTTTCAGTCTTCCTTAGCCTACGCTGAGTTAAAGGGCATCCTAAAACAAACGAAAAACAGCAAATAGACCTTACTCACTTCTTGGCGATCATCATTGCAGCTATCTATCATAATTATATCATCTATCATTATGTAGGCTAGTTTGTAGTGTTCGTGTGTGGCACGGCATAATTTTACAGGCTCCAACTATAACATCGGAGGCCTACAGTCACTCTCGGCGGCGTCGGCGCCGCGGGCAGTTTTCGTGCTTAGTATTTCAACGACACACTAAAAAAGGAAATGAAAAGGAAATGGGTCTGCACTGAGTCTGAATGATGTGATACATTACGTTACATATATAGACAGTCTAAGACAGATCTAACCTACAGTAGGCCTACTGGTTTCAAATTTTTATATCTTTCTAAGGCGTTTGCATATAGAACTACGTCAAATTATTGAACGTTAGGTCTAACACCTAGATACTAAAAGGAAGTATAGGCTAAGGACGATCGAGATGGCAGTTCTCGGCCTGGTGCGGCTGTGCGTTGCGGTACTCGTTTGCACTTCGTTGCTATCCGAAGTGAACGGGGGAAAGTCCAAATCCAAGAAGAAGACGCCAGGTTGGTTTATTTCATGAACAAAATATTTCAGTTATGCATAGGATGAAAGCTGATGAGAGTTGAGGATGAGAGTTGAGGACGAGAGTTGCGGATGAGAGTTACGGATGCTCAGAGTTGAGAGTTGTGGATAAGAGTTGAGAGTTGAGGATGAGATTTGAGGATGAGAGTTGAGGATGAGTTGAGAGTTGAGGATGAGAGTTGCAAGAGGATGAGAGCTGAAAGTTGAGGATGAGAGTTAAGGATAAGTGTTGAGGGTTGAATATGAGAGTTGAGGATGAGAGTTGAGACTTGATGATGGAGGATTTAATGGAAGATTAATTAACCAGTTGACGAAGACTTGCGGTGTTGGCAAAGAGATAGTATGTAGACCAATAGGGTGCAGTCGCAAGCAGAATCAGGGAGATCCAGAGATGCATGGAACGAGTTCATTGTCTCGTGTAAGTTTCGACTTCAAGTTTGGGGTTTGCGGCGCGCCGACCAATTGTCGGCTGCGGCGCTCCGTCGTACGAATATCAGCGGCGGCGGGACAAAATACCGGCGGCGGCGTGCGCGGTCGGCGCAGGGATCTGTTCACGGTAATGTCCAGATTACATTGAAGGTATCTCGAAACTGTGGCGGTTCTAGGGGGGGGGGGGCTTAGGGGGCTAAGCCCCCCTTGTCAGGGTCTTAAGCCCCCTCTGTTGGAATGAGCGAAGCCCATCTAAGTTAAACGTTGGGCTTTCTCCCCCTCCCCCCCGCTCGTGAGTTTTCTCTCTCCCCCCCGCTCGTGAGTTTTGAGTTTTTGTATGGAGAGGGAAAGTCGTTGTGATTTTTCTAAGCCCCCTCTGAGTCTGAGCCCTGTCGTGGAAGGCTGGAACCGCTACTGCCTCGAAAGTCGAAACTCTTGCTATAGTGTCTGGAGTCCAAACGCTTGACGACGTGCGTGCGACTGTTGCAGCGGACGACGAGTTGCACTCGGTCGGCCTAGCGGGCCTGGACGTGATCGGGTCCCGCGTGATCGACGAGCACCATCACGTCCACGACTACCCCGACATCGAGGACAAGTCGCACGAGTCGAGCAGCGAGGGAGACAACTACCACAACCCCATCTACGACCACGTCCACATTGACAAGGACGACTACAGCGAATTCGGTAGGCTATTCATATACATGTACTACTACTACTATTCGATGCGAATTCGGTAGGCTATTCATATACATGTACTACTACTTGCTATCTTTCTTGACGAACCAAGACCAATTGATTCAGCTCTCAGTAAGCTAGCCAGTCTTTATATTACAATATGGTATGTTGATAGGCCTGCAAATGTATACAGAAACCTTGAAGGTAGAGCTGGCGCTAAAAATCGATATTATCTTAACAACTTAAATCTTCACGCATGGTTTTGTCGATTGATTTGGCCGCCCTCCTATGGGCTACCGTTTGCAAACGAATTGTGAATCGTGGGATTTACGTTAGCGCTGGTGCATGTAGCTCCTTTCATGCTATTATTGCGTACCTTATAGCCCTAACCCAGTCCTACATAATCCAGATGAATAAACAAGTTTGAATTGAATTGAATTATGATGTCCCTGAGCGAAACTTTTCTTCAACAAATATTATAGTTTGCTTGATTTATTCGTTCTCTTACTATTATAACCCCAGTACTGTTTGCCCTGCAGGTAAGCTGGTGAAGAATCACCCGAAGCCGATCAAGATTCACAAGACGAAAAAGAGTCGTAAACATAAGGACAGCGAGAGTTCTGACAGTGATGAACATTAGGACACTAAAAGCTATCATTGAAAGCAATGAAAGAAACAATATACATTGAACTCCATAAAAAAAAGAATGTTGTCCGAAATTACTAGATTAAAGATTTAAATGACAACAGCTCGGACTTTCGTTAATTTTTGTAAGCCTGGCATTTAATTTGCATACAACATGAAAAAGTCAGGGTTGAAGAGAAATTTAATTTCTTAAAATCTGCACACAATATAGGTTTGAAAGTTGTAGCGTAGTTGTTTGTTGGTAGAAAGTTTCTAGCTTTGAAAGCAAATAGGTCTACGGAAGTAATAAGTAGTTATAACCTTTTACTTGACTGGAGTTATCAATTAATAATTACTAACAATTATTTATAATAATTATATACAATTATTAATAATTATTATTAAGTCAACTATAATAGTTCATTATTGAAACAATAAGAACATATTTAGCATGCACACATGACAGATCTTTCATTAACGTTAAGCCATACATCAAACCATAAAACAAAACATAAAACAAAAGATATATGTTTAAAAATAAGCACTAAACTAACTTTTAACATATTTAAGAGTGACTAAAATCGCTATATTTAATACTTAATGTATGATGAAATTGAAACACACATGAGCCGCGCATCAGTATAAAAAATTTAAATGATGTGGTGAAGCTACAACAACGAGTTACTTCAAAATAAAACAAAAGAGCACATGTTTCAGCAGTGGCTTCAAATGATATATTAAAGGTTGTCAGATCTGATTATGCAAATAGCAGTACTGATCAAATCAAACCAACACCTGATACCAGCTGTTTGCATGTTAATGAACTTTAGAGCATTGTTCATGTCAAGAATTTTCATGTTCTTTCATAATAAGTGTTGTAGCATACCATTCAAATACGACATGACTAGCTCATCAACATGGCAGGTTTCACTGATAGCCAATTAAAAGCAGCAATTTTTATACTTGGTTGACTCAGATGTTACAAATATGCCTCACAGATTTATATAGGCCATAATTTTAAAATTCTACATGAAGTTCTGTAAAAATGATCTGCAATACATATTCTCTTGGTAATGCTCATCAGACTTTATTGTACAAAATAGTATTCAACTTGAGATGCTGACTATTCATCAGATCCCACTGTTCATTAAAAGTGCACGCAATCTCATTTAGTTAACATTAATATTCAGGGACAGGGGGGTGGGGGGGGCTCATGGCTGTGGGAAGAACACCTGGGGAAAAACTTGCAAATTTCGCATAGTAATTGATGGAAAAAGCGATGTTTAGACGTTCTAACAACTTTTTGGGGGGCCCACTGGGGGGTTATGGGGGGCCCAATAGGAGACAGTCTGCGGACAAGTTTTGGAAATTTTTTGTCAGCACCCCCCCGGTTGTGACTTCCCACGCAAAATGAGATGCGGGGGGGGGCCAAAAATAGAGTTTTCTGGAGAGGGGGCCCAGAGCACCCTAACGCCGAAACTGTTAATACTACTTTATCCAGGCCATAATGCGCAGGATACGTTTTGCAATAACGGTTACTGACGTCCACAATGCAGGGTTTCTCAGAGCAATCTACTACGCGTAGAATCTTTGTAAATATGCCGATCCAAACAAAAACTATCTACAAAATATATTTAAAATTTTAAAGCAACTTTAAAATCATACAATTTATGTGCTATGCTGTGTTTCTAATTAGCAAAAGATCGATATGCATCTGCAAAAAATGGCTAAAAAGCTATAGCAAAGCAGCAAATCACCTCAAGTACATGGAAGCCACAATTTTGTCAAAGGCCTTAGCGATCATTGTCGAACTTTCAATATAAATCGTCATGTCAAATGAATTCTTCACCAAATTACTATATCCAGTTGCGTTTGCAATGCTTAGCAATTCATCGTTGAGTGATAGTCAAAAAAATACTTACACAAACATTGGCAACAATATAAATAAAAATGTCACCATACTCTGCATTTTGAAAAACTTAGTCTACATTTGTATTAAAGTGCCCTTTATTTAGAAATGCTGCACATTTCCTGAAAATAAAACATTTTCTAGAAGTTGTAGCCTATCACAGTTTTCTAGAATCTAATGAGCACTTCTTGAACATTTTTTTAAAATCTTGAAATGTTTTAAAAAGCATAAAAATCAAACACTACAATTATTAACAGTTGAAAAATAAATATTTATAAATATTTGCATTAATATTAGTGATGACGTTGTCAAAGAAACAATAGCTGCTAACAACTACACTACTTAAAAACAAATTAAATTAATGAATCAGGCCTACTTTCAAATTAAAATGTCAACATTTGCCCTTACCTTGAATCCTTTAAGTAGAGCATTTAATTCATTTAATGCAGTAAAATATAACCTTCAAAGTCTCAAACTAAATTCCTGTAAGCTTAACCAAACCAACCAACACCAATGCAAAGATTGCTTTGAAATAACAACAAAAGACATAGCTTATAAATAGAAGAAAGAAAACTACGAACACTACATTTATATACAAATCATTGTCCAATGCATCATTATTTAGTAGTACAGTATTTTGATATATTTTGAGGATCTCTAATTTCTAATAATAGGCTCTGCACCTTTAAACAGGAGCACCCAAATTGAAGGTGAAGTGCCGCATATCCCTTTGAAATATTCAGCAAAACCGGATCTGTGATCGGAGGCAATTCTGCCAGCCATAACCACTGATACTAACTGAACAATTTGATTCTTATTAATAATCATCATTTTTTTGACATCCATTCTTATGCGAACGACGTGTCCATGTTAACACAGGTCAGATGTCTATATTGGAGAGGGGTTTTTACAGCCGGATGTCCTTCCTGTCGCCAACCAGAATAATAAATTACCCTGGACGATGATTATCAGCTAGCGACACTTGTGTGTTTAACAGCCTTGCTGAAGGGCTTGTAACGCCATGGTTTCAAAGTTGCCAGCGCCGGGACTCAAACCCAGGTCCTCTGGACCCAAAGTCCAGCGCCTTAACCACTACACCACAGCGCCTCGCTTTTCATCAATGTGAATGTATAAACAAACATGGCTTTAATGGTATGGACCATGGATTCCAACAAAACGGAAGTCACACAACCATTATAGTGACTACTGTAAAACATGACATTTTTGCTGCTTGTTATTTTCACTATTTTACATCTTTAAAATTTGCATCAGTACACGAGTACTGCAAAACAAGGCATTTTTGCCGCTTGTTGTTTTCACTGTTCTACATCTTCAAAATTTAACTGCACTTAATCTCGCGCTTTTTAAGACTGCAGCGCTATCTTTGCGCTTGTCATTTTCGCCAGTTTTACCAATTCACAAAATGCACCAAAATTAGACACGCGCGAAAATGAAATGTTTTACAGCAAATTCATACAGAAGATTTTATTTTGACTAAGCATTTTAGAGCAAAATAAAACAACACTTACGCCAAGACCGCTGGAATTAGCGCACACAAGACAAAACAACAAAAGCAATGCTGCAGATTTGAATACAATGTCCTTGTTTTCACATACTTCGATCAGATATTTATTATTGATATTTAGATCGCAGCAATTACACCAATAAAGTAACAATGAAGACAGCTAACAAAGTCCAACATCCATGAGTGCAGGATAGGCAAGGATTGGATTTTAGGATTTTGATAACGACCATTTTCTTTCATTTTCATTCTTGATCATAACAACTTCAGAATTTTTTTTATAACTCATTAAGACTTCAGCTGAATTTCTTGAACGCACAGCTCAAAATGATGGTTCATACTAGGCATCAATTCTATCTGGCTATAGCAAAAATTCAAAAGTTAGAATTTATTGACTAAAAATCCTGAATATATTTATGAGGTAAACCGTTTACGTGCTTGAACTTTAATGTTAGAAATTTACTATATTTTGACACTTGTCAAACCTCAGGCATTTATCATTGATTACAGTTATCTCCTTCAAAATAAAAATATGCTTTGTATCGAATCAGTAGAATAGTGAATATACGTAACTATTTGAAATGCATCAGCAAAGCCAGAGCAAGTATAATTCTATAACAAATTTACAAATTCTTCATGAACTCTTTGCTAACCATGAATTCAGCTCAATCTAGGCTCCAAAACCAATGCAATGCAAAAGCAATGCGTTCCAGCTCTACCATTCAATTGACAGTATCTATGGATATGGCAAGAATTTTGGGGAGTAAGTTGCGGATACAAAAGTGATACAAAAGTATCAGGAGTAAAGTGAATATGGTGATCACAGAAGAAACCTGTAAAAGATAATCATAGTCTCTCACAAACTAAAGCATGATCAACAACGTGTTTTGAAAAAATATTCTCAAGTTTTATCCTCCTTAGTTAATTATTTTTCCTTTTATTCAAACATTTTTTTGCTTTTTTGCTGTTTTTTAATTCACACTTTTTATGGCATTTATATAGCTGAAGTTATTATAAAGCTGCAAATCTAGAAGGGTTAATATTTGTAGCATATCTTTCTACAAAACATATCAAACGAAGCCCACGGTTCGGAAAATTATTGCGAAGAATCTATTCTATATTTAGATAAACTAATTCACTACGGTATGCATTGTCAAACCCGTGCCCACAATACGACACAGATTAAAATGTTGGCATCAGTAGATGTCGATGAACAGCACACTACTGCAGCACAGAGTCCACAAGTTGCAATGACTGGAATGCTGAGGCGGACTGGAGGATGCTCTAGGATAGTGACAAGTCCGTCAGTTGGGGATCTCTTTCCTCTGTTTCGCTGCTGTTGCTGCGGCGCAGTTCCGTATCCAAGACATCCTCCGACTGGCTTCCGCTCACTTGACTCTGAACCACACACACAACAACGGCTTGTCCAAATCTTTACATCTTGTAAATCTCTAAACCACACACACACAACAACGGCTTGTCCAAATCTTTACATCTTCTAAATCTTTAGTATCTAAGCAATAAGTGACAAAATCTGACCCCCCTCCTGTATGCAGTCATACCTTTTGGACTACCATAAGTATGTGCATTTTTGCCCCTCCCCTGTCAGTGCCGGGGCCTTGGCCTGTGACGAAAATGCTCTCTGTAAAATTGAAAGCGTAATATGATACTACTGCAATATGAAAGCAGTCTAATAGACTAGTACCGCAACTATTAACTACTAATAGCACAGGGTTAATGAGAGTGATACTGCCAATCTTCCAGAGCTCCCTCCCCCCAAAAGAAAAGCTTATGCATATTTTTTTGCAACCACCTCCTAATATGCATACGCAAGCGTATGCATGCATATGCATCTGACCTACACCCCCACCATATCATGTATGCACTAAGTGACAAGCCTCAATAACGGTGTCACGCTGCGGAACAACATATGATAGGCAATTGTCGGTTTAATAGACTAGAGATATCTACAAGGTACCGCTCTGAAATTAAGACTCTATTGTGCACCAGAAAGATGAATGATCTAATATGTTGCCTCTTGCTTTCTGTGCTCCTTAGAAATGGTATGCGGAACTATTTTAGCTACAAAACTTTGTGATGCTGAAACTCAGTTATACAAGGGCCGTACGGCGTACGTAAGCGGCTCATCGGCATTATTTAGTCATTTTTAGATGTATCAAAAATTAAAGATATTAAGTTGCGTAGAAAATTCATTTTGCAATAATTCTGATAAATTCCATAAGAAAATCGCAGCTTTTTAACACTTTTGTACCACTTACAACGCAACAGAGTTTGCAAAATCATGCTCAACTAACAGGGAGTCGTGTATTTCTTAACAGCAGCAGGTACCAGTGCTCCGTAATGATTGAACGACTAACGATCATCATTTATATCATTTTTAAAAGAAGATGCAAGGTGAGCCGAGGCTGTCAAATGATTTGAAGCTCCAGATACGGTCCATGCATGATTCACACAGCAATCAACAGTGTTCATTCCTCTCAATAGGCATTCACAACTGTGTTTCAATACGGGACGCGCATGTATAAATGTGTATGATGGATATGTAATATAGATGGTATGTAAATATAGAAACATAAATCATTCATCATCATCATCATTTACGTTTTACGTCCACTTTTCCGTGTCAACGCGGGTTGGACGTTTCCCACGATGAGACTCCCCCACAACTCTCGATTCTTTGCCATCTCTCTATTCATGCCTCGCTCCTTCATATCGTTCTCTACCGCCTCCTTCCAGGCGCAGAAAAAAATAAAAATAAAATACGAATACAAAAAAAATATGAAATTACAAATATAAAATTTAAATATAGAAATGAAGCCGTTTGCATCTGTCAAAGCCCTAAGTGACTAAGATCGAAGTCTACGCAATGTTAATTCTATGATATCAACATGTCCTAGTACTGGAATTTTTATTATGCGTCAATGCAGATTCCGAAGCAAATCTGTACTAGCTGGGCCTGATTACCCCTGTTGCATTAGAGAATGTTCAAAAAAAAGAAAACTGACACAATATTTATAAAATATCTGAAGGCTATTGTAAATTGGATTTTCTACAAAACAGATATCTTGCATTTTTTTTTATTACAAAATTATAACACGGCGCTGATGAGCCACTTGCTGATGAAACGCACTAGTAAAATGTAATAGGTAACATTTAAAAACCAGCTAGAATATCTGTACCGTTCATAACATTGAAAAATATTGTTCATGGCTTGTAGGCTACTTCAAGCACAAATTACCCTTGCAGGCCGGGGAACAAAGAATTGGCCTGCAGCCCAGAGCTCCCCGGGCTTGTCAAAAAAGGCGACTAAAGAAAAGGGGGAGCAGTTCTGTGCTGGCTCTCTTGCACAGAACCGGACCGTATATAGTCCTTGTGTGCTACACATGGTCCCTAAACTACAAAAAACAAAACAAAACTTCAAGCAATCTTAAACAAATGCAATGCATTTGTTGCATATAATTAATTTGTCCTAAAAGCAAAAGCAACAATATATATTTAGCTTCACTTTAGCTCCGAGCATATCAGTTTCTAATCGCAGAATATGATACAGCACCCAATTTGCAATTATATATCACCGCTGAATTATGATATACTTTCAAGAAACACCGTTACAAACATTACCTACAACGTTTGCATGCTATGCACGAAATATTAAGAAAATAATTTTTTTTTGCCAAATGTAGCAATATCATCATGCATATTGCACAAAGCACAAACTTTTCTCAATAGTATTCTTTTGCATCACACATATAGTCTAAAGAGCATTCCATTAAGGGCGAAAACAAAATCAAGAATAATTGGCAATCTGCCTAAAATCATGTTGTCACCGTGTAAAATTGCAGAAAGTGTAAAATTACTACAATACTCACTGCTACAGAAGCTATGTAAGCGCTTGCATCAGATAGACTACGTACGTTACATTTAAGCAGCCGGCAATGAGCATGCATAATATTGCAATGTTATATGCTTTTCACGACTATGTAATTGCAATCAGAAATCAGAAAGTAGTCTGATTGCAGATAATACCAACTCTCAACTATGTGACAATATGTCAAAATTATGCCACAATAGCGAGGCGCTGTGGTGTAGTGGTTAAGACGTCGGGGTGAGAATCCCGCGCCAGCAACTATTAAATCATTGCATTGAAGGCCCTTCAAGGCTGTTAAACGCACAATTCTTGCTAGCCGCTAATCACGTGCCAGATAGCTATATATTTGTTTGGAATCAGGAAGGTCATCCGGCCGCAAAACCCATCTCCAGTAGTCGTAATCATGGCGCAAATGTTCAAACCTGTGTAAAAACATGGACGTTAATTAACAGATTGGACGACAAAGTTGGTTTAGTTAATCTCAATTATATAACACAGAAATTTCACTGAAATTTGTTTATTCTGTCTTCATAGGCTATTATGCATGTCCATTGCATGCATTCAGCATTAGATTTCTTGCAAGCAAATTGTATACAAGTGCTGCATGCATCGCCCAGCTCGAAATCGAGTACTGCTCAAAATTTGCCTTGAACCTGGGAAAAATTACATGCCACATGGCAGCAACCACGAATTTGAAGTTTATGAGATTTTTCCCCACAATTCAGAAATCACAACCGGGAGGAAGGGGGCATAGGGGATACAAGCAAAATATTTTCTAAGGTTGGCATAGAACATTAAACAAAGTTTGAAGCCAAGTTTAAGCAAGGTTGAAAGTTAACTTGTATGCGGCAACTTGAAAATAAAATGTAACTTATTCAACTAGGTATGGGCTTTTTCTATTCTTAAATGTATAGAGGTCTTCACGTTCTACAATGGAAGGATTTTCACAATACACAACCCAAAGTTGCTTGAGTTTTTCATGGTATGTATCACAGTTCATCTGGTTTTGGCTCATCCACCTCAGCACTGATCGCTGACATGGGTATGACTAATGAATAATTTTTAAGTCGTGAGTGGAGTTTTTGTCTTGTGTCTAAATCAACGCCACCCCGTCCTCCGTAAATTGATGGGGTTCCATGGAGACATCATTAGTGGGGACAAATCCCATCACTTTCAAAATTGATGGACTTTAACTTCACCAACCTCGCTGGTGTTTCCTGCCACATGTGGATGCAACCAGCATGCATTATAGTAATTTAGCATGCATACTTGTGCAGCTTACCATGCAACAACATGTAATTCAATATCTGTCAAACAAACATCTCACAATCCTTGTTCTAAAAATGCATTCCACTTCAATGACTTGTAGAAAAGAAGCACCACATAAATGCAACACTAAAAATGGCGCTTATAAAATATCGATACGCAACAAACCGTTAACGCTACTATTTTCTTTGATGAACGCTTCTAACATCAAACTCTGCGGCACGCAGACCATGCATGCAGGCAGCAGTACCTCCAGTACCCCTCGGTCCGCTGCCCCCAGGTCAGCGCCGCGGGGCCGAGCCCCCCCCCGAGGATCCCCCTGAGCTGTAGATCTCGTCGTCCCTCTCGTCTAGCAGCGCGTCACCCACCCCTCCCCCGTACGTCAGCCCCGCGACGTCACGCTCCGAGCGACTCGATGACATCGTCGACTTAAAGGATTCAGAATATAGCAATACACTACTTGGCTGAACCGCAAGGTTAGTTACTTTTTTGCAGTGGCGTAGCTACATAGGATTGATTGGAGCAGCTGCTCCGTTCGGGATGATTTTAATGACGTTTCCAATTCGACCAATTTCGTTGAGTTTTTTTTATGGTGAGGGGGAGGGTAGACGACACGACAGCAATTTACCTATAGCGCCATATGGACAGTTCACAATTACATTTTAAAAAATTTGCGCGCTACACGCACTTTTTGTCTAACACTCTAACTATCAAACAATTTTTGAACACCGCTCCAGCTAACAAAATCGGTATGCCTCTGTAGTCTAATAACAAAATAATAAGACAAGTGTTAAAAATTTGCTCCGGTCGGCAACAAAGTCCGGCTACGCCACTGCTTTTTTGAGTAGTATTTGTTCTATCATTGTTTATATAATTGGAGTACAACTAGAGTACCGTTTGTGATACCATTTAAAATGCCATCATACTATCGATTGCGATACCGCTTAAGAGTATAATTTGAGTAGTATAAATAGTACCACTTGTAAGACCATTTAGTATTTAGAGTACATCAGACTACCATTTGTGATACTATTTAGAGTATAATTGAAGTACCCTTAGAGCACCGTTTGTGATACCAATTAGAATACCATCAGACTACCATTTGTGATACCATTTAGAGTAAACTACAGCACCATTTAGAGGACCATATTGTGCCATAAGTTAGGTACTTCATACCATTAGCTATGTTACACCTAGCAACGCCTAACTTGTTCTGTTGACAGTGATCACTAACCACAGCTTTGTGCTATGGTGGTGTGGTTAATGCGTGGAGATGACAAATCTCGTATTCAGGGTTCTAATCCCATCGCTATCAACTACGAAACGATGGTATCACTGTCTTTTCAGCAAGGCTACAAAAACACAACTGTTGCTAGATGCTAATTACTAACAATCTATTATTCTGATTATCGTCCGGAATAGCATTGAGTGGTAAAAGACTAGTTGCAGCAATTTCAAAACGGGTGACAGCATCTATGCTCAAGTTAAAGCTTTGACATACATAAGATTGCTCGTCGAAACCTAGGCCGTTAGATAGTTTAGTTCAGAGTCTCTTCTTTACTTGACTTCGGAATATCTGAGATTTCTCGAGATCCGACAAAAATTCCTTAAATTAAATTATTCAGATAGAATAGGTTTAATGATAAAGTCAATGCTCATTAAAAAATCAAACTTTACACTAGCTGAGCTTGTTAATAAAATCACAATTAGATAGTATATAGTGACCCAGTTTATGATTATCAAGCGCTCAAACGCTGTTCGTGTTAAATACATAGCATTACACTCGTTATTTGGATTTTAAAAGCCATAGTATATACTGATAGCAAACCGATTACTATGATGAAGCAAAATATAGAAAGCATAATGAATATGAAAAGTTGAAAGTCAGAGTAAGCAGTACACTCATAACGCATCTCATAGCCTCATCCAGGGAATTAGCCGTCAAACAAATCACTCAATATTTAAAACGAAATAGCATTGGTTTTATAAACCATTTAGCCATCTTAGGATTAGTTGTTTAGAGCCATCTAATCTATGCCTGACATGATATTAGTTCTTATTTCTCTTATTCTTAAATTGAATAGAAGCTCTAGACTAGCCAGTGTCGAAAAATTATAAATTCTCAAAACGACACCAATTATGTAGTCAAACATTCTAAAATAAACATGTGCTGAAAGGTGAAAACAGTGACAGACAAGAACCGGAGGAGACGCCCTCTCCTACTCTCCTCACATATAACAAGGCTCATAATGTCTAATTCGCCTGGTCTAGTTGTTTCGGCTTAAACAACCCTGTAACGCTATTTTCGGTACATTCACATAATCGAACAGTCTGTTTAAAGTCTGCAATGTACCTCTATTTGATTTTTTTAGCAGAATCAATTTCCAGTACCGCTCACTTTCCAATTTCCACATAGTGAATGTTCGAACTCTGAATTTGGTAGTTGACAATCGTGGATGAGCCTAGCTTTGACATCACTATCTTTCCTGCATATCTTTCCTGCATATAGCTTACATAAATTCTAGGTGAGCTATATAAATTATTGAATTTAAAGCCTTAAATTCATAAGTTTCACCAAAAAAATAAGTTTGGCATAGGTAGGCTCAATGCCGAAAATCTAAAATTATCATTAAACATTTAAGCATAACTATGAAATCAAGGATGACACTATAAGGATCATGTAGTATCTTCGATCCATTTAAGCAGATCTAACGCTATCGCAGAGAGCTACGCGGACTGTAAAAAAACCTTAAACAGACAGATCCATAGATATATTTGCATAAACACCACAAATACAATCCCGTAGCAGCAGCGAAGAACTTACCCCAACACTCTAGCCTACAGAAAGTTAAAAAGTAAATTATGTTTTGATTTCCTGGTTCGTCTAAGTAATAACGCAAAAAAATTTGACCTTAGCAAATAAGAATCGCAGTACCGGTACACGACAAATTGTAGATTCATGATCAGTACAGTCTAACCATAAATAACTTTAAAAGCCACAATCACATAATAGACATGATTTATCGTGCAATTGACATCTAGAGTTCCGCACATGTCAATAGGTAGGCCCATAAAAGACATAATCCTATGCTATCATTTTGTAGCCTAACCATGCACAAATTAAACAAGAGAAAATGATAAGAGAACAACTGATGCAAATTAATGTAATCATTTAATTTTAAAATATAAATTAATTTGAAAAAAAAGACACTGAAAAAGGCAATTAAATCACAAACAAGCAATTCTCCATTAAACTATAATATAGTTTAAATTATGACGGATATTAAAGCTGAATATTTTTTCCAGTGTACATGATTTTAGCGTCATGCATTAATCCTTCAAATTTTGTTCAACAATGTGACTATACTGTGCTCAAAATGACATTGACAATGATAGCAAAAAATAATCATTCTAATTTCAAACAAACTGTACAACAGACAAAATTGGTACGGTACGGTATCTAATGATATCGCGTGAAACAGGCATACAATACAATTTCAAAACACACACAATTTCTTACCAGTCTAGACTTGATGTTTCCCATAGAGCGTGATTGCTTCATTGAATTATACAAAATGCAGATTAACACTTTGAAATTAATTATACTTCACTTCTTCAAACTTCAACTTCCCTACTGCACTTTGCAGAGCTGACAAAAAATACCCTACACTTCAACATCTGATATCAAATAAAGACACATAGTAAGCTACTACATATAATATATAGTAAATAGTAGCACAGATATTCCAAAATAACAATGAGAATAGAAAGAGTCCAATGCGAGATCATCAAAGCCTAGGATCCATATTGTACGGTATACGGTACACCTAGGCAGCAAGATGATTCTTACTTTGATGGAACTGTACGCGCCCCCAACCTTTCCCTCCACGGACTTGAATGCGGTTGAACTTCTGAACAAAACACACATACGACACACTGTAAATATGGAAGTGTCACATTTCATGTTAATTCAAAGAAATTTACAGAGTTGATTTGTAGCTCAAAATATCACGTTTGTTACCCTATCCCTTTATCTACCTCTTTTGTCCATGCACGTAGCTTCAAGGGACTATTCGCTCCAGACATTCACAACTCTTATCTTCACATACATTTCCCAACTCATTGACCCACTAGCGTGAAATACCATCTCACCTAAGCATTTTTTACAGCAAAATGAGCACTAACTGCTGCCGTTAAGATATATTCAAATTCTAAGAAAATAGAATGCACCTGAGGTCACCCATCTTTTTGGAAGCAAAGGCTCCAAAGGACTTCAGCGCCGTGTTCGTCTTCTGATATCTACCAACACAACATACAGTATCAATGACACGTATACCGTACATAACACATGATTGATTATGATTATCTCATGTATATTATATATACCAAATAAATAGACATAATAAACCAATTATATTATCACTCTACGCAGCATTTATGTAAAAAACTAATCAGACATTTCTATTTCACAGTTAATCCTCGGGTGTGAACTGTTGTAACACAAAAGTAAAGAATGCATTTTTATCGTCCTAAAAAAAAAAAAAGCAATGCGAGTAAATTTTTGCAAATATTGGATATTTACAGTGCACTTCATCATCATTTCCATTTTTTTCGTCCATTATTCGTGCTAGTGCAAAAGTATTTGAGCTGTCACTAGCTACACAAATTATTTACTTACCGGCATCCAATATATAATAATATATGCCCCCTGAAGGCCGGGGAACAAACAATTGGCTTGCCGCCTAGGGCTCCCCGGGCGAGCCGTAAAAGGCAACTAAAGGGGAGCGGTTCTGTGCAAGCTCCCTTGCACAGAACCGGACTGTATATAGTCTTGTGCTACACATGGTCCCTGTGCTACAAAAAACTACACAAACCGGCATCCAATATGTGAAGCAAAAAGTAACAATGCGTACGCGTCAGTGGCCGCAATGCTCTCTCCAATCTGATGCAACTTTTCATTTGTCTTCTGAACGCTGTAAAGCAACAAAACATCGATGTTCGCTAAATTGTTACCTGCACCCAACAGAGTAAAAGAAATGATCAAGGTTCACACTCCAAACAAAGGTTGAAAATTGTACTGACAATCGCTGAATGCAATTTAACTACCTAAACGACTTTGCTACAGGACTCCATCAAAAATAACTATCTAAGATCATAAAGCAGAATTTAGCCGGCTTAAACACTTAACAATATCATTGATGCGGCACCATTTACAATCATTCTACAATGAACATTGCGCAACTAAATAATATTATGAAATTAAAACAATTTTAAAACATCAACCGGTGCCTACTTAAGTTGCAATGATTAAAGAAATTTAAACTGTTAATGCATAAAATTTTGTTAACCCAGTAATTGATCAATATGAAATGTAATTATAGAACCAAAATATATGTAGTTAGAAATCTTGAAATTAACATTACAGAATAAATGAATGACATAGAGTTCTACAAGTAAAAAAATGTGAGTTACAAATCTATAGCCTTGTACCATAAAGTAGTCATAAAGTAAAGTCAAAAATTAATAAGTACTGTTAAGAATAAGCTTGAAAATGAATATGCACTGTTAAGAACGGCCTTACCAAAGAAAGGCATTGTTTTAGACATAGTAAGTTTTAGTAAAGTGATGAAAGCATTTAGTTCAAACGTAGTGAGTTTCTTAACAAACTTTTCTCCCTGTACTTCCCCCCCCACAAATTCTACACAGAAAGAAAAATAACCCTTTGAGAGAATGGAAATGAGTTCGTGTAAAATCAAAAAATGCCAAAAATGTCCATTCTGTTCAAAAATTAATTGTCATAAAAATCTCAGATCAAGGCTTGAGATTCAGCCAAAACGGACACCAGATAAAACCTGACCAATACCCACCATGATGAATTAACGCGAGTTGATCAATCAGCAAGTTGAAAGCGACCGTTGTCTATTTCCTATGTCTAGCGCGAGTCACACAATACGCCGATTGAGCCAACTCGAGGTTAACTCGCCATGGTGGGTACAGGACTACGGGTATATGGATCCTGAGCAATGTTCCTTCTAAGGTGCGCGTCTAAGCGGCCGCACACGGATGTCAGAGGCGCCGCGCAGAAAAAATTGAACACCGCGCAGAAAAATAGGCTTTGCTGCAATTAAATTCTACAAGGCTGTTTCTAAAATGAAGCCTTGTCTTTTTGACATGACCAGGAATGATGACTTCAAATACGTGCACACACAACTTTTTTCTCCTCGCACACACTTCTAAAATTTTACGAAGCATTGATCCTTAATAAGGATCTAACGCAAGAGTAGGAACAAACAGAGTACGTACGTGCCCGACTCCTTGATGGCAAGCAGGCCGTGTCTGAAGTCTTCCTTGAGCTCGACGATGGGCGTGATGCCGAGTCTGCGCTTGAGCTCCGCTGCCTCGCTCTGCTTGGCGTTGAGCACCGACTTGAGGGTCCCTATCTCGTCCTCCAACTGAGAGCAAGCAAAGTCACTATCTCATCCTCCAACTGAGAGCAAGCAAAATCCCTATCTCATACTCCAACTACGAGCAAAGTCCCTCTCTCGTTCTCCTACTGAGAGCACAGTCCCTAATCTAATCCTCCAACTGAGAGCAAGGTCCCTATCTCATCCTCCAACTGAGAGCAAAGTCAAACTTGAGCGTCCCTATCTCATCCTCCAACTGAGAGCAATGTCCCAATTTCATCCACCAACTGAGAGCAAAGTCCCTATCTCATCCTCTAACTGAGAGCAAAGTCCCTATCTCATCCAAAAACTAAGAGCCGAGTTAAACTTGAGCGTTCCTATGTCATCCTTCAACTGAGAGCAAAGTTAAACTTGAGCGTTCCTATCTCATCTCCCAATTGAAAGCAAAGCCCCTATAGCATCTTTCAACTTAGAGCAAAGGTAAACCCGAAGGGCGCCCTCAACCTCATACATCGATAACAATACCAGCAGCAATAGGCCTCAAGCAAACCTCACATTCAAATCAACAAATGCCATTATAAAAGAAGACCCCAATAAGCCAGTAACACATACGGATATAAACCCTGGCCAACTGCAACGTTCAACTGACAATGCACAGTACATGCAACCATATTAAAAATTTAACAAACTAAAAGCTAGCCTCATTTCTTCGGGTAATCTGTTAATGTCCATGTTTTCACACAGGTTTACACGTTTTCACCCGCCCTGATCAGGATTGCTGGAGCTGTGGTTTTACTGCTATCGCAGCTAGCAACACTTGTGTGTTTAACAGCCTTACTGAAGGGCCTGTAACGCATGGTTTCACAGTTGCCGGCGCGGGAATTTGAACCCTGGTCCTCTGGACTCGAAGTCCGATGCCTTAACCACTACACCACAGAGCTTCGCCCATTCAAATTTTAAATTTTAAATATTCTTGAAGTGATGAAAAAATAAGTAGAGTAGCATGATGTAGCATCTTTGAACTGGCTTACAAATTATGCTCATATTTAATCAAGGTCCCATCTGTACACTATACACAGCCACAAACACAGGATTCAGTGAAGGAATTAAACTCCTGTTCACCTTGCTCGTACAACACGAGTGTGTCAACATGGTATAGAAAATTTTTAATACTACCAGTCAAACAACTTAATTTACTGTTTAGGGGCTTTGATTGTTACATAGACATCACATCAGACTGTACCAAGACAAGCTCTGCCTTCCACTGTTCCTCTCTCCGAGCCTTCTCGCTGGCGTCCACTGACGAAGCTTCCAGGGCCTGGTCATAGTCAGGAGGGGCGCCACCCACCGAGCCATAAAAAGTGTCCTCTAAATAGGCACAACACAAAATAACATCTAGTTAAATTTGTTCCATTAATGGGTTTTATTTTTAAATTGAGTTGATACATACGGTGATTAAGGGTTGCATTAATTACCAAAACTGATCAAAAAGTACCAAAATGAGCCAAGAAAGGGTACAAAAAGAAACAGAAAAAAGGAACTGAAAAAAGGATCCACAAAAAATCAAAAACCGGCTGAAAATTGGTCAAAAATCAACAAAAATTAGCAAGGAATGAATTATAACAATTAACTGTAACATATTAGCAGACGTTACTGATCATTTGGCAAATTTTTTCTTAATCACAAAGAAATCAGTGAAAAAAGATCTAAGAAACCGCCCAATGATCAGACTGTTTTCTAACAAAAATAAATCTTATTTCAGTAGAGAACTCTGTGTGGTACACTGGAATGAATTAGTGTATTCAAAGGATGACCCTGATGCCGCTTTTGATAACTTTCATGCTGCAATCGAAAAGTGCTTTAACAAATGTTTTCCGCTAGTGAAACTCCATACGTGGCATAGAAGACAAAAAGTGGATGACCGCTGCTCTGAAAAATAGCAGTCGACAAAAAAATCATCTATATAAAATCTTTTTGACGACGAAAAACAAAGATGATGAAACTAAATACAAAGCGTTCAAAACAGTCTTTGAGAA
>JAQIWG010001224.1:0-25745 GCA_034695025.1 Chamaedrilus cognettii
AATAATCTGATTGGTTAATTTGGACTACAAAATAAAATCGCACTTTAAATCGAAGTCTAGCAACCGGCCTTTAGTCCTGGTTTATTGATAGACTACAGTTTTGTTAACATATTAGCATATTGATAAAATGCTTATAAATTATTATTACTTATTAGAACCAATAAATCTTGTTTTCATGTACTTATGTTGTCAGGGCACCATTTACCGATTTTGCATCTATGCCCCCAGTTCGGAAAAATTACAGTCTCAACACAGGCCTCAATTAACGCGTGCGGAGTTTGTGTAGTGTGCTGAAATGACTGACTATTGATTAAATTATGCTTCACATCTAAATTTTGTATGCAAAACTTACAGCAAGTGATGATTCACTCACAAACCTAGAGAAGTTCGTGAATTTCTCTTTTCGCTCTCTCAAAAAAAATGACTAGTCCCTGCTCCGATTTTTGGGGTTTATTTCGACAAATTTCTCTGCCTCTTTGTTGGCCTACAGGTTTTTGGTTTTTTGCGCCATGATTTATGTCAACGTTCTTTTGGAGCTATCTCCTTCAAAGCCAAAGAGGACAAGAAATTTTTCAAAATATTTTGTGTTCACTGGTAGAAGTAAGGAGGAATAGGGAAAATTGTTATTCTAGACACTTAAGCGGTGCTGCAAAACATTGCCAATAGGAGGCCTATTTGCAATTTTTTGCAAATTTCAACAATTTTAGGCCACTAATGCTAATTTTTCTATTCCGACAACGGTTGTGCTCGCGAAGATAAGACTTAACATTACAAAACGGTTAAGTTTTTTTTCCTCTTCAAAATTTCTCAAAATAATCTAAGATATTCACCGACAAGCATGATTTGGAGGAGGCTCGGAGTGGGTCGAGGGGGGGCCAGCGGAGGGTAGCCTGCTTAAGCGCAGCCTCAATAGCGGCGGCTTTGCAGGCCTGTATCAAACGCGGCTCACATTGCAACGGCCTCTACTACGCGCGGCTCACTTACGCGCCGCCCTAATTTCCGCCGCCACCATTGACAGTGGCTTACTTTGGGGCGGCCAGTTTTAAACACGGCCATAATTATCGCCGTTCATGACACTGTTATACAAAGTTTAGTTTCTACAACTACAATTAGCGTAGTTTAAAGGAAAATAACGCCGAAGAAATTGAACAAATTTGTGTAAATAGTAGCGTACCTTACATCATGTTTTCGGTCTGATATTGCAACAGAAATTTTGAATGAACATTGTCAAAATGTTATTTGATTTATTTATCTGTTTGTATAATAATGCATAGAACATATGCGTATGTTGTATGCAGGAGAATACGCGCATTTGCTGTAGCACTTGGTGTATGTAGTGTGCTTCATGTGCAGGATGTGTTCATCCTCGATGTGGGCAACGAATGCTTTGTTTGGGTCGGCAATGGCGCGTCGGCCGCTGAGAAGCAGAACGGTCTCGGATACGCGCATGTAAGTACCCCAATAACTTAAGGTAACAAGAAAATAAAGTTTTAGACATTGGCTGCAGAGTATTGTATGCCAATACAGCCAAGTTACAAGCAAGCGGTCAAGTAGATTGAGCCACAAGTGTTCCAAGTGTCCTCCTCGTTCACAGACACATGTGTCCATGTGTTGATAAAAAGGTAGGTGGCTAAAAGAATAGTACCCATTGGATTTTTCATGTGTAACTGTCAACTATTTTTATTCAAAGATTAAAAATTTTGCGCACATGAATAACCATCAACTATCACAATTTTTTTCGACGTGGTAGGATTCTGTCTAAGAGTTACGAAATCGAAGTTATGAGCTTTAAAAGTTGACTTGTGTGATACTTTGATGCAAGTATGAGAGTCTGAATTTTCCATGCACGCAATTTCTGTTTCAAGCTAAACACAATTTGCATCTTCGATCTGTAGCCAAAATCTTTAGCAATTTTTGTCTAATTTAGTTCTGTAGTTTAAAAGTTAGAGGAGTTATTTGAATTGACTTGTCTGTTACTTCAAAGTTTCTCCATTTACACTCATACCTGACTTTTATACGCGAGACATTAAAATTAGAAAATTTTTGCTATTTTTCTTGAGTGACTTCTAATTGCAATCATTTTCGTGTAATTTATGCAGTTAGGATAAGAACTGTTGCTCAACAATTCATTTTATAACAAGCGCCAGCGATTGTTCATATGGCGGCAGTGTTTTCCGCAGGAATTTTTTTCAGGTGGGGTTCAAAGTAGTCAGGGGGGGTGTTGTCACCAATTGTTCTTCGGTATAGAATCTCACGATCGGGGGGGGGGAGGGGCGGGTGCTGACGGATAATTACCAGGTTGTTCTTTAAGAGTGCTTATCATCTTTGATACCATTCGCTTTGGAATGCTTTTGTTTGAGTTAATGACGTGACGGAGGCGTCGAGAGGCAAAGAACAATATCGCGTACCTGGTACATTTAATGTGACCGTATAGATGCAAAAAATGTAAGGCATCCCCCCCCCCACCGAATGGTGACGTAATAAATGCAATAAATATATTGTACAATGGCATAGGCCTACCTAGATTGATAATGATCAAAGTTAAGATAAGACAAGGCATAATACGCCAAAAATAACGGGTTGATGCATATTGTGTGGTGGCATAGGCCTACGTCTACGCGGTTCAAGGCTGACGCCCATTTTACAAGCGGGCAACATGGTTTCACAGTCGCTACGCATGTTTTGTGTGGGCTAAGCTTGATCCTGATTATGGTGCATGCAGGTTGTCTACAGTCTGTGTTCTCTGTTATGCACAGAGTCACCTGATGAAGACGAATCATCCTCTCGTCCCCATCATCGTCATCAAGGAGGGCCAGAGCAACAGAGCCTTCCAAACAGCGCTTGCAGCCTAAGCTCCTCCCTCCCGGCCACACCGCGCCTGCCACACTCTGACCGTCCTTATCTGTGGTTCATAGCGACATCTAGTTGCAATCTCGCAGCAGTGGGACTCTTTCAAATTTATTACATTTATAGAAAACATGCATTATTAGATCTCAATTCAATTGATGATCTTAGATGATTTACTATCAAGAAATATTTCTTCAGGCTGCTCCAATTTTTAGATTGGATTAAATTTAATTTAATGGTATTGAAATCTTGATATTGAATAATGAATGCATATTCATTATAAATTCATGTTCGACGTTACCCAACATGCTTTATGACAACTTGACAAGTATACTAAGTAGCTCATGTTCACATCGCGTAGTTCACTGTAGGCTACCCTAGAGAATGTAAATTAGAAGTAATTGCCTTCCTTAGTTGTTCATAGAATGTAATCTATGTAGAATCTATGTAGAGTTAAATTTATGAATTAAAATAAATCTCAATTTATTTTAAGTGCTCAATCATGTTTCATAAGTTGTTAGGTTGTTGAAATAGACTAGTGTTAAAAGTATAATGAAGTATCACGTGACTCGTGTCTAATAGAAATTTTACATTCATATCAGCAAAACACGTTAGGTCTATGCAATTTACAAGTTTCTACACAGAGTTGTTCCGAGTCTAGTTCAAAGTAATAGACTTGACACTTCGCTATAGTTATAACATTAGGCCTATATTTCAATACATTCATATCAGAAAAACATGTCATGCAATGTACTTGGTTGTTCACTTTATACGGCGTATTGCAAACGTAGGACGTCAATTAATGATTGGCATGTGAATACACTAACAGTTATCTATCGCTAGTTATAAAGTGAATGTACCGGGTAGGCAAGGGCGCCTGTGTCGCTGGCGAAATTAATCCTTTTAAGTTTTGCCCCTGAAACTTTTCGCGTGGGTGCGAGAATTAACTAGTGATCTGTGATGCCGTTGGACCTGAACGGAATATTCCCAGATTTTATGAATTATCCTTTAAGATATCCCTAGATATCCCAAAATTTAAAAAAATCTGCTCTGATATCCCCGGATTAACCATTCTCGTTTGGGGAGCAGCCTAAAATTAATTAAACCGGACGCGTCCGAGGCAAAATTTAATGTCGCCAAAGCCCTTTCAATATTAATTAATATGGCCAAAACCCATTAAAGGTGAAATTAAATTGGATGCGACCCGGACGATGAGACTTCAAGGAATAAAATACAACTTTTCTAAAACGAATCCAACGGCGTTTAGTGGCTAAGTGATCAAAATTTGACCCTGTAATTGTTTGACAAAGCAAAAATTCTTTCAAGTTCGTTTTTGAGCATAAATGTCACCTCATAACTTTGGTTGTTGCAGTTAGATTTGAGGTATCTTTTCCCTATTAGTGCTAATTGGTTTTTATTAAAGTTTTTTACAACCAAGTTTACCGAAGTGTGCGATTTGCTATGACGCCTTGATGTGTCATTGTGGTCTCATTCTAAATTGAATTATCCACAAGGTTTATCTTGGATATTTTATAACTAAAAGAATATAGAAACAGCGGCGATGAGCCACTTACATATATATAAATCCTTTATTCACCATCAAGGCAGAACGCAATAAAGAAATAGAAACTTAAATAAACGTTTACAGTTGCAGTGCGAGCTAAACTGCAGTGAAATCAATTAACACTATCAGGTGATAGAGTTCACACCGTTAACGAAATATTTGTTAATGATACGTGACGAGTAGAGCACTAACGACTGCGTTGGTACGCTGTAGGAAGCAGCTAGTCGACACGATTCACCATGGCCTGATAAATCATAACAGCTCTCAAGACTAGTTGCTCGACCTCGATTTGAAAATGTGCTAATTCGCACATTACTCAAACTGCGGTTTGAGCTAAACAGCAGTTTTAAGTTTTTGGGTTAGTCGACAATTTTCCTCGGTTTAAGTGCGAATTAGAAAATGCGGACAAATATCACTGAACTCTGGTCTTAATTAGCGTTCCGGAAGGCCCTAATCATGTGAATACGTGTCAATAGTGGTGAATGTTCAATAATATCGTGAACATTTGAATCGAAACGTAACTGACTTTCTGATATTTTGCCTGTTAATTCGCACATAATTCGCTGAAATGTGTGAATTAGAAAATTAATGCGCAGATTGCTAATTTGCACATTAAATCAAGGTCGAGCAACATAAAAATTCGTTAAATCGGACTACATCACTAAATGGCACTTAAATCGCACTCAAATCGAGATCGAGCAACCAGGCGTCAATATGTAACAAGGGCTTAACTAACGCGAGTCCAAAAAGTTATTTTGCGTAGGCTACTACAATAACGCGCTCTACTGGCAAATAGCCAGTGTAGAATTGACGCTGATTAACGATTTTGATATCAAAGGTGTTAAAAATTATCATGAAAACTGCTCCGTGGATGATCACTAGACTTTGCACCGGACTCAGTAAGCGGTGGCAAGGCTTCCTGGGCAAGGAGGCAGGGAAGGGCGACATTAAAAATCGATTGAGAGCAACATTAGGATCACCAAGTCTTCCAAGCTTTCCGTAGATAGCGTCGAAACGAGTAGAACTTCTATCTTTATCTGTCGTGACTTAAATTGAATACCGCCAACAACAGTAATACCTAGGTAAATGATTTCTGAAGTCCAAGGAATTGAAGCTCCTTGGACGTTAACTTCTCTCCATTCACTATGCCACCGCTTACCAATTCCTATACGGCAAAATATCAAAATATTCTGTTCAAAATCCATAGAGACAAGCTCATCACTGCAGATATCAATCAGTCTGTAATTCCTGAACGGAAGAGCTTTAATCGTCAGCGTAGAGGAAAAAAAATACATTCAAATCTGCCATAGTACAACCAGAATTATCAGGTGTTCTTAGGATATTGTATACATATGATATGCACTAGTAATTTTCAATATTTAAAAAATCTTTGCTTACCGAGGAGATTCGTCGAAAATGACGGTGAACTATTCAGTGATTGAATCAAAAATTGCCCGAAACCAAAAGGCAACAGTGCCATTTTCACTGTTTTATGTAGCTCCCCCTTGGGTGGTAAAAAATATTCTCATTCTTGCTCTCAACCGTTGAGATGCTCTTTCTTCAGACTTGCCAGCAGCGAACCCAAAAATATTTTAAACAAAAAATTATATTGTGAGACTTTAGAGAAGATTGGCCTAGCGACAAAATGTACATAAAAGCTTATGGGAAAATTATTAGCGTGAAAAATTAATAAAGAAATAAAAAAAATTAAAATTTATGTTGAAATGCACCCAAAAAATCATGAGTGTGCTTTAATGACAATTTTTCGTGCGCACAAAACGATGAACTTATGAAACTTCAAATGTTTAAAATTTTAGAACAATCACTGCTTTTGATGTCCATTTTTATGCATGTCGTGTTGTTAACACACGTTAGACCAGTGGTTCTCAAAGAGCTGCCCACGAGCCAAAAGTGACCCACCATGACTTTTGAGGTGGCCCACGAAACACCCTCTCGGATCCACAAAACCGTTGCTGAAAGGGCCACTTTGGCCCTTGACGATGTTGCTAGGCCATAAAATTATATATTACATAAATATTGTGGTATGGCTTATTCTAGTGGCCCTCGAAGCTATGTTGAACAAAAATGTTCAACATAGCTAACAACACGAACAATGAAAACGGTTGAGAACCACTGCGTTAGGCGTTTTTTTGAAGCTGGGTTTCTATTGTCTTATCGGAAAAGTCGTAAATGATTTAGAAGTACAAATTAACCAACTTAACATGAATGCAGATTAATATAATTTATACAGCCATGAAAATAATAGTCTACCTGCAAAGTATTATATAGGCCTGCCTCAGTGATCAAACTTTTAAGTATCATCTGCTATTGAATTAAGTTGTTAATCACCAATGTCATCATCAAAATTTACATATTCTGAGAAAGAATTTCAAATATTCTTTCTTATTCCGTTAACGACCTATCTGATTACTATCTAGTTACCATACTAGCTAGAAGCATAAGCCATACAAGCACCTACAAGGCTACGAGTTCAGTCGTTCTAATGATTAACAAAAAACACATGATCAAAAACTTTACATAAAGTTGGTGCAGCCTGATAAACCGATAGATTACATTCAGTTACTATTTTCTTATCCATCTTTCAATGGATTACTATGAAATTTTTTTATTGTTCTATTATTGTTCTTGAACATGAAACATGAAAAATTCACTTGCATGTAATTTTTGGCTAATTTCGCGAATCAGTAAAGCCTGCCAAAATGGCAAGCGCAAAAATAAAGCTGTTATTGCAATAGTCCTGCCATAACGTGCAGGACTAAAAAACGCTAAAATTAATGCAGTGAAATTCCAACGAGGCAATACGGTGAAAATAACCTGAAGGAAAAATTTCACGTTTTACAGTATACAATTTCACTAATAAAATTAAATATTAAATTAAGTAAAAATGTCTCAGCTGTATCCAGTAGGCTAGGTTAATAACCAAAGATCCGTTTAGCCCTCAGAAAAGCGACATAGCGCTACGCCTCCTTCGTAAAGTCGTTCTTACCGGTCATTGTCGATAGGCTATAGATTCTACCTATGCAACCTTTCCGCACACATAACTCTACTAAGCAATCGATAAAATTATATATCCAGTTTTATCCTACATAGGAAACCGCTACGCCGCCACAAATAAAAAACGCGTAGCCCTTTTTATTTTTGGGCGTAGCCCTATCCCTACCCCTTTCAAATTTGGCGTACACTTTCTATAAAAAAACTGTCTTAGGCATACTACACCTCCTAAATTTAACCCTGTTAATAGCTACTGATAACCAAGATGAGTGAGGTCGTAGTGCCAAAGTGAGTCATTAGAGTGGAGAGGCCGGCAGTCGCTGGCGGATGCGGTCGGCGATGGTGAAGTCTTCGTCATGAGACTCCAGGATGCTGCGTTCCAGCTCCAGCCCTTCCACTGCATCGTAGTCGTCGACTCTTGACCCAACAGGCCCCAACCCTAGTGGCGTGTGTGCGGGTGGGGGGAGGAGTCTGAGCGCCGAGGGAAGGGTTAGAGCATGCAGGGACGACTGGTCATGGGAGAGCAGGCCAAGAGAGGAGAGTAGGCGCACGCTGGCCGTACAGTCAAACGCTATTGGTGCAGCGGTGATTGAGTGTAGCCAATCAGAGACGCGTCGCTCGAGCTGGAGCACTGTCAGCGAGCCTAGCAGCGCACAGGAGTTTTGTGAATATTAGTCTAAAATCTACAACTATTATAAATGAAGCATCGCAATGAAAAGGCAATGAAAGGTATAATCATGACAAATAATATCAGCTAGCGACACTTGTATATTTAACAGCCTTGCTAAAGTCAGTATTGCATGGGTTCATAGTTGCCCGCGCCGGTACTAGAACCCAAGTCTCTGGACTCTCTGTTCGACGCCCTAACCACTCCAGCCACCTTGCTTAACCTAACCACCTTGCTGTGGTGTAGTGGTTAATTTGTAAAAAACCAACTGTTTTTTTTGCTCTATTCTGTTAATATCCATCTTTTAACAGAGATTTAGATGTATGCGCCCTAGTGAGGACTGCAGAAGCTAGTTTTTACGGCTGGATGCCCTTCCTGACGCCAACCAAATCAATAATTATCTGACACAGGGTTTGTAGCTAGCGACACTTGCGTAGCAGCTCTGCAGAAGGGCCTGTAACGCCATGGTATCGTAGTAGCCAGTACGGGACTTGAACTCGCGTTATGCGTAAAAATGAATGATGTAGGCATAGATCTACGCGTTTTTTAAGATGTGGTGGCGTAACGGCTTCCTGTGTAAGATAGTCGTATGACGTCGATAATTGGTGTGGAAACACAAATTCGGTATAGTTAGACGAATTCGGTAAAAGATGATGAGTAGCTATAGTTAGAATGGTTCAAAGATTAACTCTGTATATGACTATCAGTTGACATTAAAAGCTGCAATTCTCTTAAGTTTACCCGCATCTGTATACAAGACAATCAACGGTCAAAAATCTCAAAAATTCAACAAAAGAAAAGGCTTACCTGTATCCTCCTGCAAGGCCTTTGCAGAGAAGCGGGATTACAGGTATACAGAGAGTAAGTAAAAAAAAAAATCCTCTAGCGAAATCGCTATAACTTGCTCGAACGTTCATATTTTAGTTTCATCTTTGCAGGAATTGTAGCTGAGATAATTTGCAACAAGACCACCAAATTTCATTTAAATATATATTTTAGTTCAAAAGTTATGAATATTTGCGCAAAAGTGAAAAAAAATATTTTAACAAACGTGATTAAGTCAAAATAATAATAGATGCAGTAAAATAAAGCTCAGAAAAATGTCTTTGTCCTGAATTTCCTGATAACTAATCCTTCTACTCGTACTAGAATGCATATTCATGACGTCATGTGCCTGAGACATCGATAGCCATAGTGGGCCGTGTTCACGAGCTGCACCTCACTGCGGCTCAAGCGCTGAAAGCATGGTTTTGTTAACGCAACAAGTGGATGTCAAAAATGACCTATCTTGTGCAGGAGAAAAATGGGACTAAAAACGCTGTAAGGGCAAGATTTGAAGGCCAAGACACTTCAATTAGTCTATTCTCAAATGCACTGCATGCAAAAACAGGTGCAGGCCAGCTACAGGCAAAATAACCAGGCTAAGCGAGCTCTAAAGCGCTGATAAACTTGACTATAAAACTTTTCTAAAAGTAATAACTTTTGAACTAACAAATATTTCCATATTAAATTTGGCAGTCTTGTTGCAAATAGCTCCTCTCCAATCCCTACAAATATGAAATCAAAATTTTAATTTTTGACCGAGTTATCGCTATATCGCTGGGGGATTATTATATTTTGACTCACTCTGTATAAGGTCCTCGATGACACCATTAGGAGCCGAAACTCCTAATGGCGTCGAAACCAATTTTTAACTCATTTCTATTTATTTTATTAATACTATTAATATTGTAAGGTTAGCGGGTGTCCATGGCTGCAAATGGCCTACCCCTGTGTAAACGGGGATTGGTGTGTATTATAAGGTAAGCCCCGATGCAAAAGTAGTGAGAAGGGTGAGAGAATAATTACCTGTATCCCCCCCTTTCGCGGTCTCGGTGGGAGAGCTGGATGCTCTGTCAGCTGTGAGCAAGAAGGTGTACGTGAGCAGCGCCTCCTTGAATGTCTCATCCTTTGCCTTATTGACTATCAGCATCAGCAGACCCCTGTGCATCAATCAGCACAGAACTTCACCATGATCTGCTCACTCAAACTGCTGAATCTCTCAGTTTCAGCCCAAACTATATGGTATATACCATAATATCTCAATGATACAATAGTGACTGCCAAAACGAACTCAAATTATGAATACTTAGATACAATTGATATTAATTTTATTCTGATGATTCAAGTCTACATCTACTGACCAATAGTCACCATATCCTTTAGAATGTAAGCATGAGGGGGGTATTGGACTATTCGTGTAGTAAACGGTGCACTTTCATCAATCGACCGCTTTTTAATAACTTCCAATTCGTCCAAATCCTCTCTCACTCCATGGTTTTGTGGTTGCATTCCCCGCCTAGCAGGGGTAGGCCATTTGCAGCCACATGCTCGCCACTGACAGATGACTCGCACCCTCACCCCACGAAGGTACTTCGGGAGCGCGAGGGATCATCAGGGGGAGAAACAATTAAGCCAGGGGGGGAGGTTCCAACTTGCATTTGAGAGGTGACGATTGCATAAACGGTCAACTGCCTGCTTTAAACAAAGCTTACCTTGCAGCGTTCACATTGATATATTTAATACTAAAAGGCTAGTAGTCTATAAAAATGCTGCTTACGAGATAGTTCTAAATGTATGGGTTAAAGCCAAAAACCAAAGAAATGAAATAACTACACATGAAGCTAAATGACTGAATTATGTAATCATGTAATCATTGAGCAATATACTAGACATGTGACGATTGTCAGCCTGTCTAGTAGTGCAACGATGACTCGCTCTGCCCATCAGTATCATTAGTGATTGTTTTTTGTAGTTTAGGGATCGTGACAAAGACTACATACAGCCGGGTTCTGTGCAGGGGAGCCCGCATAGAATTGCTTCCCCTTCTTTAGTCACCATTTACGACACGCCCTCGAAGCTCTGAGCTGCAAGCCAATTCTTTGCTCCAGGGGGCATCCAGATGTGAAGAAAGCTGCCATGAGCTCACGCCTGTTGTTAGTGATGTTCTTGCCTGTTGTTAATGATGTTCTTGAAGTAGAGCGTGCTCTGGTGCTCGATGAGCCGAACTTGTTGCCTGTTCTTGAACGATGTCCAGACAAGCACGCTGCTCACCACTGACGCCGCAACGAGGGGCAGAGCCCAGGCTGTGGGCACGCTGAACCAGTGTGATAGTAGTGCAGCGAACATCGAGCCCAGACCAAACGCACCGGACGCAACGAGCAGCCCCTGGTCCAGCAGCGTCATGCGCAGCGTGCCTGCAGCAAGCACATGCAGCTAGTATTGTGAGCTGTACAATTTTATGTTTCTGGCAATAGCGTTGAGATAACTGCAATACGGTCAAACTCGATCTACACGCAGTTGCTGTTACTCCATTATTTAGTGCCAATACAAATAGGCGACTGACAGTTTGGCCGCATTTTTGCCAGTGTAGCCTATGCCCACTGCTCACTGATAAAAGTGTGCAAGATTTTATCCAGAAATGTTAAATGATGCCATCCTGACTAAATCACAACCATGGGGGGGGGGGGGAGGGGAGTGGGGCGGAGAATAAATCTTATGATAAATTTTCAAAAATGTTATAATTAGCCTAACCTCTGGCTCAGCAATTCAGCTGAGTCAGAGCCGGTCCCAAGTCCGAAAAAATAAGGAGGGTTCGCGACAGGAAGGGCATCCGCGCTGCAAAACGTGCTTCAAAAACCACATGAGACAAAAACCAAAAGAAGGAATAATAACCCTGTCACGTGCCTTGCATGTGTGTGGGATTCCATACAGGGGTGGCGCGCCGACGAGAGCTCTTCTAGCCGGCGGTGAAAAAGAAATGGCTACAGCAAATGAATTCGAACAAGGAGTGAGGAAGAGTCGTACGGAAGAAATGAATTTGAAGATTTGAACAGTGAATGTTGGTTCGATGTCAGGATGGTATGTATGGTGTGGGGATAATGATTGCGGAGAAGTGGGTTGACAGTGTTATAGAAGTGACAGAGTGAGTGAAAAGATGAAGAAAGTTGTAGTGATATCACTAGGGGCACTAAGAGACTTAGAAAACTATACATAGTGCGAAGCAGTGCTGCCATCTAGCCAAATACGAAAAAACTATCTTCTCACGTGATATTGCTACAGAATGACTTAGCAACTATCTGTATTAATATGGCCTACAACTAGCAAGCCTACACCTAGCAGGACTAAGATATCAGAAGGCAACTGCGCAACTGCTAATGCCAAGATAACAAGATACAACCAGTCAGCTTCAGACCTGCAGGCACGAGCTGTTCGAGCCTGTCCACAGGCACTTCCTTGAACGCTTTGAGCATCAGTCGATCTTCTGTCTTCGGTCTCAGTGCAACGATGACTCGCCTGTAGTATTTCTGGCGTACAGGTGAAGCTCTGTACCACCGGCCTGCAGGCCATGGTCGTGACATGCTGCCAAGCGCCCAGTAGCGCAGCACTGCGTACTGGTCCGGAAGTGACGACACCTGAACGCAAGATACCAATTGCAATGCCCAACTGACATTAGAACAACTGCAAAACTAACAAGCTGAAACCATCTCCAAGCTCTATGCAGATGACTTGAATAGCTACACTGTTGTGCATGACGCTACCAACTATAAACCATTCGTTAATACACTGACAGGCTTCAACACTGGTCAATATTATGGCAGTTGCCTGTTGCCATTAATAAATGTCAATGGATCTTCATTTCAGACAAAAACAACTCTACTCTGGTCGACCTGCTCACTCACCCCCACGCCTTGCCAGCCCTGCTCACTCACCCAAACGCCATGCTGGTTCCTAGCCTCACCCACTCACCATCATGCCCAGCTAGTCCCTAGCTCCACCGACTCAACTTCAAGTACCGTCAGCCCTACCCACTTACCCTCACGCCGCCGACGTTGCGCTCGCCCAGTGCGTCCTCTATGAGGGAGCGGGGCAGCTCGTGAAAGTTAGCAGTTTGCAGCACACGAGTGAAGCGCTGCAGCAGCCAGAACTCGTTGTCGAGGCGCTCCCGGCGATTGTAACGCCGTGTCTCTGCTGTGTCCTTGTCCGGGTTGAGAGAGTCAAACAGAGCCTGCAGCAGGCAACCTCAACTAGAGATCGAAGTACTTGGGCCCCATACCGGGTTTTGGTGGCAAGGACGCTCCTAAAAGCTAACGTTCTGCAGTACGTGAGCGAGGCACTGCAGCTTTTATAACTGTCGTTTATACATTTTGGGATGCTGAATCCAAATCCGCTGAGTACCAGACCGTTTTGAGACACGACGTCATGTGCAGAACGGCCGCACGGCCGCAGTAAACTGGTATAATCGTGCCGTCAAGACTTGCAGAAAAGAAAGAAACATAATAATTGAACATATTGGTGGGCATCGTTATGGCTATGGGGACCTAATACACATATTAGGTCTAGAAATATAATGAAACCATTTGCACATAGTATATAGAATATACACCGTGAGTCAAAAAAAAGAAGGCACCAAATACATGACTGCAACTTGGTTAAATTCTGACCGATGTTTAAAATACTTTCACCACTAGAAACAGGATCAATTTCCAACAAATTACATACAGTTTGTCAAAATATCGCAACACTGCAGCCGCAACATACTGAGAAAGTTGACGGATCGATATCGTCGATTTCCTCAAAAGCATAGCATTATGATTTCATACGTTCGTCTTTGTACGACAGGCAATAGTTCTTAAACAGGGGAATCATCTCAGTTTCTAGCACCATTCAGCTTTACTCCAGAAATTATAAAATTAAGATCGGTGTACGTCTACAGACCATCGTTCACACAATCACCAAGCCAGACCTTAAATGGATTGACCTAACGCTATTCATAAGCACTGCGGAGCATCAGCAGCTTTTCAAACATTACAGAATTGACAGAGTTCTTAGTGATGGTGTGCATGTGAAAGACCAATATTTATAACATCTGACACTGTAATTACATGCTTTATTAATATTTATGAAAAATTTCAGTTAGATGACGAGATAGAGCCGGTGTCCCATTGCTTTTTTGTTGTATGCTCGTTTCATATCATTGGTTTTCGTATGGTTTCAAATCATTAGTTCATATTATGATTTCATATCATTGATTAGTATCTCAAAGGCGGGTGACCGAGCCTCTCCTTCCGTTTTTGTCTCCAGATTTAGCCGTGCAGGCATGTGCCGGCAGTGCAATACCGGCAGGTGCAAGGCCAAAACGTTGCTCGGGGATATGACATGGATCCATCTGATGTTCCCCCGTTCTGATACGTGATTGGTGAAGTAAACAAGCGGCTTTGTGACTGGTCACCAGCCGCACAAGCATGCAGCATCACATTGACATCGACGCAACTTGTCAATCGACCACAGATGACGGTCCATACTTAGATAGGATAGAGTAGCTCTGATCTTCAGAGAGTAGAGAATCCCTGATCCTGAAAGCTAGAGAAGCACCGACCTTGAGAGGGCCTACATCAGCATCCAGTCGCGTCACGAGTGCAGAGTCGAGCGCGCAGGCAAATTTTTCAAACACTTGCCGCTCCTCCATCCCCAGTCGCACCTCCTTGTGTGACATCAGTTGTTGTATCAGCGTGCGACGCGTCAGCGGCACAAAGCTGTCCCTAGTAACACAGATACAGGACTGCCATCTAAGCAAAGAATACTGAACACAATAACTCACACGTTTGACCAAACCAATCTATCTTGATCTTTGATTCCACTGTTCCAGATACCTTGACCCGCACTAAAAGTTTCACTAAAAAAATAGTACAATTGCCTCCAAAAAAGCTAGAGGGGAAGACTTTTTGAAAACTAGGGGGGCATTTCTGTGATCTTTCGGGAAACTCCCTGAAAATCTCCTTAAGGACTCCTCCCAGATCCCTTCCCCAATGAGGCCGACCTCCCATAAGGACTTAAAGAGTCCCCCTTCACATTTGTATTCACAAAGCCTCCCCCCTTCAACTTTTGAACCTTTCAACCTATTTACAAAACAATGTAAAAATTTGAGTTTTTCTCATCCAAAAGAGAAATATTTAACCTTGCTCAAGTGGTAACATCCCCCCAAAACATTTTTAGGTGACACTTTCCACCAAATTGCTAAAAATTTAAGCTATTTTAAAAGTAATGTTCCCCTGTAAAAGCCTCCCCAATTCCTCTCCCTTTAAATACCCCTCCCTCAAAATTGTTACAAAATCCCCCCACAAAGTTTTTACCTTCAACCTGGGCCATTGAAAAAAAAAATAGGCCCAATTCAAATTTTTCCTTTTTAATGTGAAATATTCCCCCAAAGGTGTTACTTTGGAGGATCCCCCAAAATATTTTAAGTTGAGACTACCCCCTCCCCCCCCAATTGCCCTCCTCCCCCACTGGTAAAGTTGAGGCTAGTTTTCAATAAATGTTTACAGTTTCTGCTTTTTTCTCGTTCAATAGGCCTGAGATTTTTTCACAGGTTTCCCCCGAAGCATTCACACAAAACCCACACCTCATACAATACTATCGTTCCAACTAGGAACTTTGGAAGTCCCCATCCGGGCAGGCGGTTTTTGTGAGACAAATCTGCCATCCTCAACCTTTTAACAAAAACCTGGATGCTGGTTGAGGAATAGGCCTAAGTATGAAATTGAATACCTAAATATATCTAAACACTCAATATTGTTGACCCATGGGCATTGGGCAATGAGCATTGCCAGTGGCAGCTAGTAGCATTAAATAACATGCAATAGCATAATATTAGCAATCTCTAAAATGTAGTGCATTGTTTTTGGGATACATTTGATTGGGCATGAATTATAAACATCTATTTAGGGGTTTTACCGCCTATCGTAGATCGAAGCTTCTCAATCTTTTAAAAGCAGTGTTTTGAATCTCCCAATAATATAGAGCGTGCATGATACAGATTTCACAATGTCCTCTAAAATATATTATGTTCAGTCCCACAATTTTGAATCTCTCAGTATAGGCCCTATTATTCGACAACAGACTGAATGTCGGCACTGAATGGCAACCAACCACAAATCCTGATAAAAGTGCAACGTGCGCCATTGTCACGGACGCTGTAGATAATAGGGCCGGGTCCAGCGGGGTGCATTTATTGTAAAAATCAATGCAGTAGGCATAGTTAAGAAAGCTTCAAGTGAAGAGTTACTTGAAGTTAGCCTTGCGTTCCTCCTCAACCTCCTCCAGGGACTTGGCCTTGTCCGTAGTCTCCACTAGGTGGCGCACTAGGTTCAACTGATGTTTCTTCTGCATAATGCTCTCTGCACCCCGACACCCACCCCGCAGACACCGCATCGGTGCACCAACGGCAGCACCATTCAAACCAAAACCGAACGTCGAAAGTGAGCGCAAGTACTCCAATTTCCATAACGACTTCAAACCTACTGTGTTGTGCATCTAAACAAGTGAAGCAACAAACGTGCATCTAAACAAGTGAAGAACAAACAAATGACTCAGGACTTTGTCACATATTCATGAGAGGTTTCGGAGTCTAAGGATCGTGTGTAGTAACGAAGACTAAATTTTACAGTCCGGTTCTAAGTAAGAGGGCTGCCAAAGAACCGCTACCCCTTCTTTAGTCGCTTTCGCCCGGGGAGCTCTGGGCTGCAACTCTATTCTTTGTTCCCCGACTTGCTGGGGTACATATTCATGAACAACGCGCTTCAAGCCGGGAACAAAGAATTGGTTTCCCCAGAACTCCTTGGGCAAGTCATCAAATGCGAGTAAAGAAGGGAAAGCGGTTAGGCGTATGTGCTGGCTCCCTTGCACAGAATCGGACTGTAATAATCTTATGTCCTTAAGCTATAAATTCAATTCGCCGCACATTCTTGAAAAAGCAGATTTAAATATTACTTGCATAATTTTAAAATTTGTGTACATAATCATCACAGTCCTTTGCAATCGAAGATGACGCGGGTTGTGGCGGTTCAGGTCCGATGTTTTCTTGAGTGGCTGACGAGGCCAATCCGTGAGTGACAGTCCATGCCACAAACGTTGCACAAATGGTTATGGCAGGCAGGGCGGTGGTATTAATGGTCACTAGAAGCCCTGCCTGGCGCGATTTCCGGGTTTATCTCTTAGCACGAGTGCTGCCTTACGATTGTTCTCAAAGAAAAAAATCCGACTTTGAAGTTGCTCGCCACAGTGCTCTATCCGCAGACTGCGCCTCCCAGGCTTCGGCGTTAAACCCACAGCCCTTGAGGTTCTGCTTCAGTGTGTCCTTGAGGTGTTTCTTTTGGCCGCCATCGGAACGCTTGCGCAGCTTAAGTTCACGGTACATGAGCAGCTTTGGGATCCTGTCGTCGGCCATGCAGTGTATGTGCTCGACCCAAAGCAACTGCGCGGCTATAAGCATCACCTCTATCCTAGAGCTCTGACTATGTTCTTCGATCTCCGTGTTCGAGACTTTGTCTTGCCATTTAATTTTGAGAATGTTTCATTTGAGAATGTCTCAAGAAATGAAAATGTCTCGTTTCTTGGTGACGTCACGATTGGACTACTGTAATGGTGTACTGGCTGGTATTGCGCAGCGTCAGATCGATAGACTTCAATCTGTACTGAACGCAGCGGCGAGGCTCCTTTACGACGGCACCAAGCGCGACCATATTACACCACTGATACGGGACAAGCTACACTGACTCCGCTTTGCGCAGCGCATGGTCTACAAACTCTGCGTGATGGTCTATAAGGCTCTGCACAACTGCGCGCCTCACTACCTCGCTGAGCTTGTTGTGCCGACCGCGAACACTGCTACTTCAAGACGCCTGCGTTCTGCAGACAGACACACACTCCATCATGCAACCTCGGAGCAGGCTGAAGTTCGGTGATCAGGAATTTACTGTGGCATCCCCACAGGCCTGGAATGCTACATGTGAAGACAGCCCCTTCCCTGACCGTGTTCACAGAGAGACTCAAAACTGAACTATTTACCAGATCATATTGCAAGTAATCTAGCTTGATACTATTTGATGATAGAAACTGTAATCTCTCAGCAGGTTTATATAGGCTTAAATCATGTATGTGACTGAGTACTGATGAACTACAATTGTTCAAATGCTAGGATTTGATTGTGTACAACGCCCTTGTGATGATTTCGGTCATGTTACGGCGCTCTAAAATTTGTCCGAAAATTATTATTATTCATGTGGAAGCGATCCAAACAACGGATATGACGTCTGTAGCAAGTCCTTGTCTCGCATCCGTAGAGCAAATTTTATTAGACAACAGCTTTGTACATTTTCATTTTGGTCTGCATTTTTATCCCCCTCTGCCTCAAAACTCTTTCTGTCAGTCCACCAAATTATGCGCTAATGCATACCGTAATAGAAATGATATGAATGCGAATTTCGTTGAAAAACTGCATAAATATTGACGCACTAAAAAATGTGGGCTATACAAAATCCCCCGATCGTTTGTGGAAGTTGGCAGTTGTATATTCGGACTCAGAACGGGGACGTCATAAAACATCTACAGTCAAATTTTGAAGCGACAATTCACATACCCGATGAACCATAGTCGTACGATTTTTTTGCCAAAATTCTTTTTTCATTTTGCAGAAAAATCCCGCCTCACTTTTGACCCATATTTCATGGAGATCATGTGTAATTTTTTTCTCCCTCAGAACACTCCGCGAGGAGCATCAAGCGAAATACCTGGCGGGGGCGAACATGAGCACTGACAGAACATCGCAAGCCCCGAAGTACCGTCCCAGTCCTTGCGCCCATCCTTGACCAGGCTGCCGCCATTTTCTTGCGATCAGCAGCAGCCAGTGCTTCCACATGACCCTTATCAATAACCTGGCAGCAAGCGCTGGTTGGCGCAGCGGAGAAGGCGCGGCTATAAATAGTCTAGCCTCTAGCCCACCCTGGTCTTACCCTCCAGCCCGTCCAATAGCCAAAGGTTGCTATCTAGCTAGCGGTAAGGTTGCTATCTTCCTACTTTTGCAACCCCTGCATCCGTTGCTAAATCACCTGCATTCCTACTTTTTCTTTTCTGTCTTCTGTGCAGAACTCAGGCCGGGGGGTGCTAAAAAAAAATTTGCAAGTCATTCTTACCCGTCCAATTCTTGTAACACCATTTTTCATTCACTACACACAGTACTATTTTCTACCTCCCACCCCAACTAAATATATTTTCTTTCAAATTTGCAGTTAACGATTTTTTAACAGTGCAAGTTGCCGTACCTCGTTACAAGCAAGTCAAATTACCTGGCATTTACCTGCCAAAATCGTCTACCTGGAAATTACTTGGGAAGGAGTCTGATTGCTGGCTGCCAGGTAATTACCTGGCAAGTGGAAGCACTGGCAGCAGCTACTGCAGTGATGCCAATCAGCGTTGCCACTCACTTTTTAAAAATATTACCAGAATTCCCCTAAAGAGTGATAGTATTATTGCAGTGCGGGGTTTGAGTGCGCTGCTGCAATCACTCTTAGTTGCCTACGGTGACTCCAGCTCTAACTGGGCCTAGCGTGCATGTATGTTACCAAGAGTCAGCTGGGGAGGGGCCTCCGCTGACAACAACTTCAAAGAAATGCATATTGCTTTCATTCAGTTTTGAACAATACTAGCAATTTGCTAGGTCAAAAAAGTACGTTTGACAAATATCAAAATATCAGTTTTAAAATATAATTTTGGGGGATTTTTCTGACAATAATTACAAAAATTGCGTATGAACTTAAAAATAGCACACGACCCTCCAAAATAGTAGTAATTTGGTCGGAATAGCACTACAGTGGCTATGCTGATGCCAATTTGCTGTTGAACCTAATCTGAATACTAGTATATGCCCATTGATTTCATGACTTTTCCCTCAAATCGTCCAGTGGTGGCGCGGGGCCTAGCAGGCGCCCGGGGGCAAGAGGTGTCGTTAGAGCGCCCCCCCCCCCCACACCCCGCAGAGGCGTAGTAGTGATACTTTCCGGTCGCACAAAGAACTCGTCGCGACCGGGGGAGGGGGGGGGGGGGGGGGGGGGGTGCTGACGGAGACATTTGCCTCCGGTGCAGCAGAACTCAAGCGCGATGGTAGAGGAAAAGTTTTTTTTTCAAAGTTACTATGTCCATAAATGCTAATGCCAACAAGAAGAATCACATTTTTAAGCGGGGCCATATCATCATAGTCCAATAGTCCAAAAGTTAGTCTTAATGTGCAATATAAGAATTTTCAGGAAATATCATCCTAATTTTTTGTTTAATCGTTGTTTGTACATAGCAAGCGTAACGAACGAATGATTTTTATCCTCTCTTAGGCCTACTGATGGGAGACCAGCCGGTACCCCGCCCCCCCCCCTCCCCGCCAATGGAACGGGCCGATCCAAGCATTTTTAATACATGTAGGCTATAAGCCTAGGCCTTGTTAGTATTGACTGTATTGTCCAACAAAGTGGTGAGGACACTGCCAAATTGTTGAAGGGATATTATAGATCTCTCCTGCTAAATGTTTGGAGGTACCGTCCCCCCTAGACCTTACCGTGACCAACGCCCATGGCTAGGGGTGCTCTTAAGCTGAATTTCTTAATGTGTTAAATGCTGGTCGCTAACTGATGTCAGACTCAAAATTCGACAACAAAAATTTGATACCAGATTGAAGTTTTTTGTGTACGCCATGGATTTAATTATATAATAACATTTGCAGTGAATGATATTTTTCAAATATCTGAGATTTAACTCTCTATCAAAATTGTTCTTTGTAGTCTATATAGGATATACCACTGCGGACTGATTAGTGTTTAATCATATATTCTACCGGAACCTGTAATGCCACAGTAAATGTAAATTTAGTCAATGTAAACAATTAGTGATGGCATAATCTACCAAGAATTAATCAATAAATACATTCTTTGAAATAGTTATTAATATGGGTGGTCGGGTAGTGCGGGTAGTGGGATGATGTGGTAATCAAGGCGTCAAACTGCCTTACAGAAGGTTTTTAAAATTTGTACAATGTACATCTAATTTAAAAGGGTAGGCCACAGGCGTAGCAGGAGCCCAAAACAGACACTGATTACTACGAAAGGCTTCAAAGATTTCTGTCCACACCCCCCCTCCCCTCCCCTCCCCCGATCGAGAGTTGGACCGAAGCCAGAAGTGGCCCTTGAAGATTTCAAAAACGAATGTGGCCCGCCGAAGATTTGAGTTGAAGTTTGAGAACCACTGATCTAGTCCTACTAGTAGATTGCAATGGTAAGCTGTAGCATAGGCTATCGCCCTACAGGCTACAATGCCTACGTTACATGTAGCTATCAACCAAACAAATCTGGAGCAGCACTTGGTGCGTGTATTTCTCCTTAAATATCAACATACATTACCTTACGCAAGCAATTTTGCACCATATAAAGGTATTGTATGGTTGGTTAAAGCTTGTTCATGGTTGAACAATTGAGTCCAGTGCATATATCTATGTAACTTCTATCTAGAAGCCACTATGTAACTTCACTATACAACAGACATAGCGCTCAGATCACCTGTGTCAGTGAGTTAATGAATTTGATTCACACTCCCCGAGAGTCCGATGCTTCCTCGCATATGGGGTCATTGCATAATTACGTCATGCTCGGGGTGGGTGCGTGGGGTCCTTGCAAACGTGACGAAACGTTACGGAATTGGGTGGGTGGGGTGAGCTGAACGTGACGTCACATTAGTTTCAAATTGAATGCTAAATTAAATAGCAAATTGGCCATTTTCGGCGTGACGTAGTTATGCAATGACCCCTATCATCAGCAAACCTCCAGAAAGGATTGAAGCAAACACTGACGCTTAGATGATCGATACACCTTCCATCAACATCACTGAGAGTTCTAGAATTTACATGATTGGCTTGCATATCACTGCGGTCCTGCAGATCACCGGTAGTGCCCGAGACTTGGGTTGCGGTACATGCATATGTATCCGTCACAGAGGAGGCGGCGCATCTGGGGTGGCAGGTTGCGGTCGTCTCCTTCGTCAGAGATCTTGGCACGCTGATCTGGCTCCAGCCAGTGAGGCAAGAAGGGGCACTGCAGTACCTCCGGCACGTTATAGCCATGCTTCAAACCTGATGTAGACACATCACGGAACATTACAACGTCATTGAGTAACAAAAGAACTAGTCATATTTAGGTCACATGTTCTACTATGTCTTTCTTATTACAGAATTTGTGAACAACATGACTCAAATCTCAAACGTGAATAAGACAAAATAAAAAGCAAAATTGATGCATAAAAATGTGCATTAAATTTGTGGCACAAAATGTTGCAGTCTTGTTGTCATTGAAGTCGCATGAACTAATCTCGGATTCACAATATCGGATTATTTGCAGTCTTGTTGTCCTTGAGATCAAGGTCATGGTCTCGAGTACACTCAAGTTCGTTTCACGAAGGTCCGCCATTCGTAATCTCATTGCAGTTAGGCTACATTGTCTTGCAAGAACAAGTCTTGGTCTTGGTTACCAAGATTTTTGTCCTGCTATAAAAGTCTTGGCCTTGGTCTTGGCTACCAAGGCCTTGCAAGACGTTGGCTTTTAAGGTTCACATTATTAACTTGAACAGTATTAAAGTACTCCGTGAGTCAAGATAGGACACAGCAAACTCATTGCAGTTACATTGTCAAATGTTACCGATTTTTATAAATCTTTTATCGCAAAGAAGAATGCATTTCCATCATCTGCATAATAGTACTGTTTACTAACGCTTCGCAGTACCTTAGCAGCAATCCGCTGCTATCTTTGACGAATCAAAATAGACGATATCTTTAATAGCATAGAATTATGCTTTTTAGTTATGTGACAAGCAACTCTGAGAAATCATGCTAAACAAATCAGAACTGATTCAACTGACTAGAACATAATAAAGGTTCGACATTTCTGTGTTTGATGAAAGATTTCCTTGGATAGCATCTTCGCGGTTGATTTCTTTCATTCTGTATCAAATTTTCATCCTAGCAAGATTTGCTGCATCAAAATGAGCAAGTACATCAGACTTCGTCTTGCGCTCCAGAAATTCTTGGTCTTGGGTCTTACCAAGGTGTTGGTCTTGCCAGCGAAAGGCTTGGTCTTGGCTACCAAGGTCTTGGCCTTGGTCTTGCTACTAAAAGTCTTGGTCTTGGTTGCTAAGGTCCTGGTCTTAAAAAAAAAAGTCTTGACAACAAGGCTAATTACTGCAAACCATTAAATTTTTTCTGCATATCATTTTGCTGGTTTTGCGCTCAGAAATTTGGCTGCACCAAATTTTTTGCGGTTTTTGAGCATGTCCGTTCAATTCGACAAATTCGTCAAAATGACATGCACATGAAAACTTCATGCTATACAGTGTTTGCACTGTTTTGAGTCTATCGCCGCAATGAAAGAAGGATATCTATCCGTCAAAAGATTTCACACAACTGCGGAATACTTCCTCCGTGATGTACCTATTCTGTCAGCCATGCTGTCGAAGAAGACCCAAGGTGCGTCGTGTCCGGGCGCTGCACGGCAGAACGCAACGTAGTGACTCGTCTTGATGCAGACGATGGCAAACAGCTCCATCCGCTCGCACGGCACTGTGCTCACCTCCGACCTTCTGGCCCGGCGCCGACCCGACCGCGACTCCTCAATGACGTGCTTCACGTAGTCCTGGTTGGACGCACGCACCGGGCGGTGGTCACGCCGAGCAGGGTGGGAGTGAGCCTGAGCGCATTGAAGCCAGAAATTCATGCTACCGTCATTAGACTCAGCACAAAATACAATGTCAAATCGCAAGCATTGTGGGCTAAAGGGTATAAAGCATGATAATTACATCGAAAATCATTACAGAAGTCCAAAACATGAAAAGAAATAAAAAGAAAATCACAAAATAATTTGATTCAGAATGTCCTGCATCGACTGCAATTTATCTAAATACTGTAAATCATGAAATTTTCGCGTCCTTGTAATTTTCGCGAATTTCGCGAATCGGGAAAACTCGCAAAAATTACATGCAGCAAATATAAAGCTGCAGAAGCTATTATAATGGGAAGTCCTAAAAAATGTGAAAATTCAGTGCAACAAAATTTCTCAGAGGCAAAATCACAAACATAACATGCAACAAAAATTTCATGTTTACAGTATAACAGGGCCTAGTGACCGGTGTCCTGCACACGACATTAAACTGTGCCCGGCAGCCCTGCCCCTGCTGCCACCATTGGGTAGGTTGGACGTCAGGAAGGGCATCCGGTCTATAAAAATATGCTTCAATGGCTACGGACAGAATAACCACGACCTTGTGCTCATGACTTAACCCAGTGTCTTCGAGACGATGCTTGGGTCGGGGGCTGCTAAGACGGGCAGTTGGCAGTTAGGGTGGGCGGGGTAACCTGCCACCACCCACCGTCTTAGAACCCTCAAACCCTGCATCGTCTTATAGATACTCGGACAGCCAAGAGCATAAGGCTGTTTCTATGACAGAATTTTGGCAAAAGGTTTATACTAGTGCAGTAAGCATCAATTGTCAGCGGCGCCATCTGTAATGTGGGAAAAATAATGAGAAGAGACGTAGACGAAGACCAAAAACGACATGCAAAGACTTGACAGAGAGGGATATGAAAGCTAAGGAATTAAAACTGCGGAAAGCGATGGATAGGGTAATGTAGAAGGTGAATGTCAATGTTCATGGCAGCAAAAGCCCTATTCCAGCGTAAGCAAAAAATGCGACCAAAATACACGTGTTTGTGCAACCAGTAATAGCCAGCGCTGTAACCTGTCATTTACAACAAAAAAACCAGTAATTTTAATCAAGCTACAAGTTACAGTTATTGTCAGCAGCGCAGCCAGTCATCGTCAGAATCGGTGCTGAGGCTGATTTGTGGCCACTGTACTTTCATTGGCATGGTCGTACCACTTGCGGTATTCATTTAATTTGCTTAGGTCGCCACAAAGAAAATCTAAAGCGGTTTCCTTGATCAATGCCACTTGAAAATTCGGATTGCGCAATAGACTAAATATAATCGATAATAGTTCCATTTAATTAAATATTATTTTTAATTTAAACAACATTGAATATGCTATTTAAATACGGTACTGTACTAAATTAGCAAAAGGCTCTGATTCAAGCTGTATTTTAAATACATTTTGCTATGCTACATATCTTATCTAAAGCACATCAAAAACATCCTTCAACCTTTTTTTAATTTCATGGACCGCCTTCTGGGCCACCTGAAATACGGCCCTTTGCGGGCCGTATTTGGCCCACGGCCTGCCTATTGAATAGCCCTGCTCTATGTCATGTCATAATTAAAAAACGTATTTATTTTCAATGAGCTTGTTGCTATTGGATCAATGACACACATTGAAGCCGACTGCCAGTAGTTAAAATCTCACTGTCTCAGAGCAGTCGGAGCAGAGGGCCGTCATCTCTACGTCTCCTTTCGTGAAGCACTGTGAACACTCTAACTCAGCTATTTTCCCGCAGATGTGACACGACTTTGGGCCTGTAAACAGGCGTCACACAGTCAAAGCACCACAAAAAAATCCATCCAAGCTCAGTGTATAACTGGAACAACACTCCTTTGGAACAACTGCTTCATAATCATGCAGATTTTTTCTTTTTTTTGGTAGTTTAGATTGTCGTGTGTTATTGTCACTAGTGTGTCGCACTAAGACTATATACGGTCCGGTTCTCTGCAAGAAAGCTGGCACAGAACTGCTTTCACTACTTTAGTTGCCTTTCGCGACTCACCTGGGAAACTCTGGGCTGCAAGCCAATTCTTTGTTCCCC